>RJWM01014989.1:0-49678 GCA_004363535.1 Dasyprocta punctata
CACACCATGCTGACCCCGACCCCCTGCCACACCCTTAAATCTGGCTGTTTAAGGAGGCAGAGTCCTAAAACCCTGGTGTAACAATAAAGCCCATTCTTGAGAAAGCATTCACTTCCATGTGTCTAGGATTATTCTGTATGACAATTACATCTGGGGTAATTTCAATTTGATACCTCGCTGTGAGTGAAAATTGTAGCCCGCAGCCCGAAAATTACTATAATAATGGAAATAAACCTGCCAAGTGAGGCTGGTGCCAGCCAGGGCCATCACTGGGGGAACGCTGTCTCTTGCTTCTTGCAATTTCAGGGGTTTCTGATGATGGGTGAGGGTGGGAGGAGTAGAAGAGGAAGTAAATAACAGATGTTTGGGGAGTCAGACATTTGCTCTCATTTTCCCATTGCTTACCAGGGTTTTAACTGGGGATAGAGGTAGGTTTCCAGGGTACTAAGCCCTCCAAAATTGTTTGCAACCTATTTGTGCAAATGTACCTTTCTTTTTTTCTGGGAAGATGGTCCATAGTTTCACCAGATCCTTAAAGAGGTCTGTGACCTAAAATACTCAAGGTCCCCAGTGCATGGGCCTGTGCCCTGTGGCTGTCCTGATGCTCTGAAAGCTTTGTTCTATGGAAGCAAACACCGCAAGCTTGTGGTGCCGGTGCAGAGGCAGGCACGCTGTTGGATTTAGGATCAGAGCAGGTACTGGGTGTGGGTCATCACAAGAAGCAGGAATTAGGGAAGGAGGCCCCTGGGGAAGAGATAATGAGTGGAAAGGCCATAACTTGCAGGCCTCCGGGGCCCTTGCTGTCATATCCTGTCAGTTCCAGCTCTTGGGGATACTCCCCCCGCCTCGCACTGCCCATCCTATGACTTCAGCTTAAGCCATCTTTCCACCACAGCAACAGATGCCTCCTTTCCAGTCTTCCTGCCAGTCCTGTTGTGTTCACCACATGGCTCTGCCAGGCTCTCCTCTAGCTTGAAGTCCTCCAGTGGCTCCTCATGTATAAAGTCCAGCTCCTGATCATAGCCTTCCAGACCTTTCTCAATCACAGTCTCCTATGCTGCTACAACTCTCTGCCATTGCTCACAGTACACAGCGCTATCACCTCCCTTTTCCTGTTCATCCTTCGAGGCACAGAGCAAATATCCCTTCTGCTGTGAAAGCACTCCATACTCCCCTGAGAGGTAATAACTTGTCCTTTGTTCTTTTGTACCTCGGGAAGTTTCTCTTTTCTAGGATTTCCTGTGATAAGACTCCCGATTTTGACTGCGAGTTCCTCCAGGGAAAGACTCAAGGCCTTGCCCTGCTCTACACCCCTAGGACAGGATTTAAGTGTACTAGATCCCCATGGATGGAGAAAGGGAGTGAGAAAATCAGGACGTGAAGACCCAGCGTTCTGTGGTTTTAAAAGGTGCAGCCTCCCAGTTGGCTTCTCGTGATAGCCGCCTTCAGGTCTTCACGCCCTTTTTTTGTTGCCGCTCTCCCTGGCTCAGGGCACCACCTCTGACCCATAGGATATGGTGAAAGCAGCAATGGGTGACTTCCAAGGTTAAACTGTAAAAGCTCTGCAGCCTCTGCCTTGACCACGTGGAGGGAAGCCAGCTGCCATGCTGTGAGGACACTCAGCAGCCCTGCGAGAGAGGCTAATGTGGAGAAAAGCCACAGTCACCTCCTCACACCCACGCCAACTAGCCAGCCACGTGAATGAGCCACCTGAGACGTGGGCCCACCCCCACCCCCACCCCCGCTCCAGCCAACCTGTCGGGTGACAGCTGCTATCACATTCTGACTGCACCTAAGCAGGGACTCTGAGCTAGCAAAGGCCCAGCCAACATCTCCAAGCTCCTGACCCACAAATACCATGACAAAGAACCCTGACTTTTGGTGCTTTAAGCCATTATATTTAATCTGGGGTGATTTGTTGTGCATTAGAAGTTTTTGCAGAAAGGAAGGGAAAATGCCTTCAAACAGTGTCCAGCCAGCAGAGGCCTCGGACTTGTCAATCTTTTGACACAACCCTGACACTGTGTTAGAAGTAGTGGGGAGGGAGGAGGAGAGTGGGACTGGGAGCCTTGACTGAGAAGTTGAAGAGTTCATAAGGGCACGCAGGGGCTTGGCAGAGGGAGGACCAAGTGAGCGTGCTCAGTACCAAGGTGAATAAGCTGCAAGTCAAGGAGGGGCGAGGGTAATCATCCACCTCTAAAAGGGGAGGTAATTAGTCAGGGAGCTTAGCAGAGACTCCTGGTCTCCCTCAGAGGCAAGGAGAAACCGTGAGCAGAGTCTTGGGAGGACTCCGCTATCAGGACTGGGACATATCCAGGGACTAAGCTCCAAGCTTCTCTGTGCTCTGCGGCCCCTACCCTGGGCACTGCCTTGGAGCGGGTGCCCCCTTCCATGTGCTGGAGGCAGTGGGGCCCTTAGTCCCAGCTTTCATGGTGTAAGTTATACAGGGGGAAATTGAGGAAGAGTAGTACTACAGGTTGTCACTTGCTTAGAGAGCTTTTGGGAAAGGGGGCCACATTTCTTGTCTTGAAGACACCAGCTGGGGAGGCAGGTGTACTGATACACAGTGACTCAGAAATGTGTAACCGTGCCTGGGGTGGTGAGGAAGGCTTCATGCAGGAGGAGGTACAAGATTTCACGGATGAAGTAAGGATGGACAGACAGACACCAGGTTATAGCAGTTTGCAGGCTCCTGGCTTGATGCTCTGGCTCCCACCCAGCAGCATGGGACCTGGAGCAAATCCTCCACCTCTCTAGTTTGCTGGGTGCTCATCTGTGAAATGGGTTGGCCCAATCCTATCCTTCTAAAGGTGTCACAGCATCAACCATCAGGAGCTCTGACTACAATCAATGTTCTGTTAAGTGCGGGACATTTGAACAGAATGTTGCGAATACCATTTTGCAGGTGAGGCTCTATGACTTTATCTCAGCCTCAGTTCCTCCACCTAGAAAATGGAGATAATTTCTAACTTGCAGATATTTTCTCCTAAATTATGAGCATGTTAGGCAGTAATGGGTGCCTGATAAATAGGAACTAGTATTAATTCTAGCACCAGTCCAAATCTACAGATGATTCTGCCCATTGGGCAGAGCTAGATCCTTCATGGGCTGAAAAGGCACCTCAGGAGGAGGGCTCTACCCTGTCCCAACAGCAGATAAGGAGTGAGGAGAGGTGGGGGAGGGTCAGACAAGGGTGCATCAATGGTAGTGAAAGGAACTTGGGTCTGATGCTTGGATTTGAATCTGGATCTGTACAGAACAGACTGTGTGCCCTTGGGCATGACATTTACCTTCCTTGAGCCTCAATGCTGTCACTTGTAAAATGTGGATAAATCTCTCCCTCCCAGGCTTTTGGTGAAGACTGCAGATAATGCAGGCAAAGCACTTGGTGCTGAGGGAAAGGGAGCTGGAATTATAATCACATCTAGAAAGCAGCTGAGCTGGCTCCAAGCATTGCACTGTGCTGATTTACTGGGCTCCATGCAATGCGCCATGCAGAGCTACTAGGCTCACGGTCTCAGAGTAGAAGGAAAGGACCTTGGAGATGACCCAGTTCAGCTCCCATACCTGGACAGAACTGGTGACACAGAGGCATCATCTGGAACCTGAGTGGTTGTCTCCTGGGCCTCGGAGCCCTGCAGTCTCCTGTACCTACTGAGGAAAGGATTCGGGTCCTACCTGGAGGCTGGCCAGGAAGCCTAGGAGTTCCCCCAGCAGGTCCAGACCTAGGGAGAGAAGGCAGCAGGGCCAGGCCTCACCCACGTGGGCTCAAAGGACTTCACGGGACTGTCCTCTTGTCCCTGTTACAGCTGACCTTTTGACTTATTCGACCCTCACAATAGCCTGTGAGAACCTCCCCTCTGCAGATGAGAGAAACTGAGGCTCAGAACCCACTCAAGGTCATACCTGAAGGATAAGTGTGTTCAGGGGAGCCCAAGTCCCCTTGACTCCCACTGGACCAAGGCAAGGAGCCTAAGGTGCTGTGCTAGCAGGACCTACTGGTCCCTGAGTCCTGTGCGCAGGTGTCTATCACCTACCACCCAAGCTCTGGCCTGCAGCCCACTCAGGGGTAAGGAGAGGGCTAGAAACAAGGCCTTGAGACTGAGAAACAGCCTTAAAGCAGACGCCAGGGGGAGAGTCAGCCCAGACAGTGGGCTTTCTGTGGGAGGACCTAAAAGATTAATCAAACAGCAAGATCTCTCAGGAGCACAAGGGCACCGGAGAAGGCGGCCGACACGGAGGTCTGGCGCCAGCAGATGGATGAGAAAGCATGTTGATAATTTATTAAAGATTCAGAGTTTTTACTGGAGAGAAGAGCTGTGAGCAGGAAAGTGTGGCATGGGGGAGGAGCTCCACACTGGCTTCCGGAAACCAGGAGGAAGGTGGGGTATTTGCAGTGAGGGGAAATAGCAGCTCTCGAACAGAATACTCCTGGTTTCTTATTTTTATTATTTTCTTCCTTTTTTTTTTTTTTCAAGAAAGACTCAGCAACATCTCAATTTCCCCAAGGTGGGGCTCAAGGTACCTCTTGAATTCTCAACTTCTGGGATATCTGGTGTCACTTACTGGCCTGAGATGCTTCCACGGTGGTATTTGAGATATCAACCTTGAGGCCTGGTGGGGTGGGGTGAGTCCCTCTCTCCTCTCCCCACACTTGCCATCTCCTGCCCATCTCCTGCACCCAAATATGCGGCAACTGGGACACACTCAAAAGTTCAGTGACCATCATTGTCAGTGATCGCAGTAATGTGATTATACAATGCCTTTTATTTTATTTCCCAAGCTTATAAAACACTACAGCAACCTGTAAAGGAGAAGATGATATGGCCACCTCCATTTTATCAACAAGCAATAAGGTTTCCCAGGGGTCCCACAGCTTGCTGGTCGGGGCAGGGGCTAGGGCTGGGGCTGGGGCTAGGGCTGGGACCCTGGCTCTCTGGACATAGGACACATGGCCTTCGTCTCACTGCATGCTATCTCCAAACATGAGAGCAAGGCATAACTTCCCTGGTTTATTGTGATCACTATATCCCTCTTGTGACAGCCTTCCTGCCAAGCACTGCACAGAGACCCTAGCATATTTAATGTCTGTGAGGTGATCACTGCTTTACAGAGTCACTGCTAGGAGACTGAGGGCCAGAGAGACTAAGTGACTCCCTACAGCTAATGAAGGAGAGTGGCGCCCAGGCCCGCTGAACCCAGGGTTAGAGTCCCACAATGCTGTACCTTCATGTGAGCCCTGTCCTGCCTGTTACCCAGGTCCACTCTGTGCTTCTGTATACTGTGGTATCAATGGGCCCATGCTCAAATCATACCCCAGAGCAGCAGTTTCTACTGAGCTCCAGAAACTGCGGCTGCAGGGACCTGCCCAGAGGGACAGGCTGCCACTGCTGAGTGGTGACAGGAAGATGAGGAAACTGCTGGCTGACACACTGAGGGGGCATCCTAACAGGGGTTCCCACACAGTGCACTGGAGCCTACAAGACAGGGAAGATGCACCTAAGGGAAGGCCCTGGGTGGGGCAGTTCCCGAATGTCTGTCCCTAAACAGAACATGGGATTTCCTTCCAATTCCTGCACACCCAAAGCATACTGCGAAGGTCAAACCCAGGCTGAGGACATGGATAAGTTATCTTCTCCTTACGCTCTGTGTCCCTAAACCCTACAGCCAGTGAGGCAAAAGGAAACACAGCCCTAAGACATTCAGGGGAGATGATCTTCCTGGGAGACAGTGCTCTGTTCCCAAGAGAGCAGCACTCTGTAGACTCCCCTACCCCTCCTCTGACTCCATCTCTCTCTGTGTTAATGTGCTGGGGCTCAGAAGAAGCCTCATAAATGATTCTTCCATGTCCTCCCCTCCTTCTTGGCCAGAAATGCCCAACTCAACGCTGACTGATGTAAAAAAAGGTGTGTAGAGGGAGCTCTTGGCTCAGTTCTTGGTTCTCCCATGACAGGGGACAGTGAACTTGCTATTGGCTTTCAGAATCACAGACTTCATCTTTTGGAGCTGAGAACATCTAATCCATCTCATGCTCTGTTCTCATGTAAGGGTACCTGCTCTCAGCTAGAAGGAAAGGGAATATGAAAAAATATATAAAATGCCAACTCTATGACTGACCCCTAGGTTCGCATGAACTCAACTCTTTAGAAGAGAAAAACTCAAGCAGTATAAAAAGTATGACAACTGTAAAATCAGAAATTCCTTTTAATCTCATTTCATGGGCAACACTGATACACTGGAAGGCATGAAATTTTTATTTCATGTCAATTTCACTGGGATTTCACATGCAGATTAATTTGTTCATCCACATAAACATATACTGCTCCTACTTCTTGCCTCAACAGCCACACTCTCTTATTTGTGTTATAGGACTCCTGTCTCATAAAAGATACTTAAAGTAATACTGAGATTTGCTATCCTATTACAATGCCACATTCTAATTGTCTGGCATATTATTAAATTCTAGTACACTCAGAAGGCAACAAGCAGGCTAGAGCAGGAAAGTAAACTTCTTAGAAATTTAGTTGGGCACTGTGGTGGGCAGATTGAAAGATGGCTCATAATTCTTACCTTCTTCTCTAATCCCCTTGAGTGTGGACACGGTGACTTGCTTCTAAGGAACAGAATATGGCTAAAGTGGCAGAAAATCACTTGTGTGTGTTGGATGGTACTGGGGATTAAATGTAGGGCCTTCACATTGAACTACAGCCACAACCCTTTTTAGCTTTTGTTTTGTTTTGTCTTGTTTTGTTTTTGTTTTTAATTTTGAACCAGGCTCTTACTAAGTCACTATGTTGCCCAGGTGAGGCTTGAATTTGTGATTCTCCTGCCTCATGCTCTCAGAGCATCACTTTTGTGATTAGATTACACAAGACTGGCTTGCACATCTTGGTGAAGCAAGCTGCCACATTGGACAGCCTCCCATTCCCATTCAAGGAACTGAATCACACCAACAGCCACACGAGCAAGCTTGGAACAGGATCTTCTCCCATTCAGGCCCTAGGATGATTATGGCCCCAAATGAGCCCTTGATAGGAGGAATTCCTACGCCGTGCCAGGATCCCTGAGCAGAGAACTCGCCTATGCCACACCAGGATTCCTGACCTACAGCGGCCATGAGATGATAAATGTTGTTTTAAGCCACTAAGTTTTAGGATAATTTCCTTACAAACTAATAAATGAAAAAGACAGGCACTTAGGCACCTAAAAATGTCCAGTAGAGTTTCTCACTCCCCTGGGTGAAAGGCAATTCCTTTGGTACTGTACTTACAAAAAGAGCCATGCAACTGATTCCCAATGCCTAGTCTCCTCTCCTCCATCCCCTCAAGGGGCCCTTATTCCTTATTCTATGTTCTGCTGGCCTCCATTCACAAGATGGTGATAGTAAGGGGCTCCTGGAGCTCCTAATCCAGAGGGAAGTTACTACTTGAGTAACTACTTTCTCATTTCTCCCAAGGATGTTATCTGACTAGGGTCATCTACATGCATAGGAAAGAAGTTAGTTTGTTTCACACAACGGAGGTCCTGTGACTT
The DNA here is from genome assembly GCA_004363535.1 of Dasyprocta punctata. Taxonomy (NCBI): domain Eukaryota; kingdom Metazoa; phylum Chordata; class Mammalia; order Rodentia; family Dasyproctidae; genus Dasyprocta; species Dasyprocta punctata. The sequence goes on from RJWM01014989.1 coordinate 7,534, forward strand.
TGTAGCTAAATTATTTTGCAGAAACCCAGTTAAGAAAGATCATCTTAGGTGCTACCATAGACATTCCTCCCTTTCCATAGCACAAAGTCATAGACAGGACTCCTGGTCTCAGTGTGGGCCTACTGAGGCCAACATACGCATTCCCTTGCACCTAACCACCATCATACTTTTGGTTGAGTTTCTCTCAAACAAACCAGCTCAGGGTCTGTGGTTCACTTCTTGCTCCTCGGAGGATCCTTTCTGGATTTTTTTTTTTCAGCTACATACTTCCAGTAACATTGGATTTTTAAGAAAACCTAAAACTTGACACTTCTAGGACACGTATGCTGTTTGATTAATTGCAAGCTATAGATCCAAATGATGATCCCAGAAATCAGTAAGTCTTTTCTTTTGGCAATGTAAGAGTGCCCCATGGGGTCTGTCCTGACAAACTAGTACTAGGAAAGGGGTACCTTATGAGTTTTTCTTAAAAATTCAATCTCTGTCTCTTACGTTTGGACTACCATCAGCTTGAGGACTCTTTTCTCTCTGGCTTCCAGCAAAGTCCCAGATAGCTGTAAAGAACTGGAAAGGACAGTTAAGAGTCCCCTCCAGTGCAAGTGAATAGATAGAACTTATAGGTAATGTCTATGCATACTATAGTATAGTATAGAATAAAGTAGAAAAGGGTCAAATAAGTTTGATAAATGAGAATTACTAGATAAATATTGGATTACCTTTTTTGATGATTCACCAGTGCACATGAACCTGTTAAAGATTCTGAGAGTTCTGCTACCCTACTATTTATCAAACTTCTACCTCAAGACTTGCCCCATCCTTTTCCTCAAACTTTTTTTTCCTTTTTCCTAGAACATAATCCTTCATCCTGAATGGGAACTCAAATACTTACTGAGACATACATTTAATAAAATAATACATATTCTACCAAGCAGAACCCCGTGGGACATAAGATTAGAAAATGGGCTCCATTCCTTTTTTACACATGAGGAAAACTGAGGGCCAGAACAGTGAACTGCCTGCCCAAGGCCACCTTCTAGCAGCAGAGCTAAACTCTCCTTGTTCTTAGCAACTGAACTCATTCAGTTTCCTTAAGGTGTTCAGACAAAGAGGCCCCAGTTTCAGGCCCGGCCCACACAGCATTATGAGCCATCTCTGCATTCATGTGCCCTCTGCCTGCCACAATACTCCAATCAAGGACTCTCTAGTTTCTCCATATTGCTAAATCTATTGGAAATTTTGTAGCCTTTATCATTCCATTGATGGTCCCACATTTTATTAAGTGCTCAGCTCAGTTTTTGACCTTGATGAGATAATCTAGCACAGCTAGCTACTTTCTAGACTTGTCCTTTTGGGTTTTCCTTACCTTCCCTCATCTTAAATTCTGTTATTCCCACCACTATCTCTTAGGTCCTCTTTGTCTCAGCCCTTTTCTCCGGATCATCTTACTTGTCTCCAAAGCTTCAGTTTCCCCATGTGTTTGCTAATGACCCCAGCCCTGACATGCACCCTGATGAACATTTCCTCCTGAACGTCCCCATGAATGATTTCTTCACCTATCTTCTGCTTCCCACACCTGGGCCAAGACTGCTGACTGCCGCCTCTCTGAGTTCCCCAGCTCACATCTACCATGGACCCAAGAGATATTCTCTAACCCTGCCACTCTCTCCCAAACCAGCACCCAATCTAATTAAACTTAGTCTGGTCGATTCCTCTTCCTTATCCATCTGGATGTTTCTCTACATTCCCATTATGTCTTTTCGAAATAACTGCAGCAACTTTCTAACTAACTTTATCCCTTTTCAATCTATCCTGTGCACTGAAGTTTGCATGATCTTTCTAAAACTGCAGCTTTTATACCTTTCAAATCTGCTGAACTGCTCACAAAACAAAGTTGAGACTCCTAATCATGACCTGGACTAAAAGGCCCTTCTACCCCTACCTGCCATACCCTCTTAGCTCTAGCCACATTCTGTTTGACTTGCTCTTTGTCTCTTTTGGACTTCTGTAGGCATCATCTCTTTCCCATGTATCTCTGTGATGGTTAATCTTAATTTCCAACTTGACTGGATTGAAAGTCACCTAGGAAATTAGTAATGCACCCTCCTGGGTCTGTGTGGGGGACCCCTGAGTCTGGAGATTTTATCTGGTCCCTGGCCCCTTCCTCTTGGCTCTTCTTCCCTGGTCTATGATTCTTGGATGCCATGAGTTGGGCAGCTTTCCTCTGCTGTGCCCTTTCTGCCTTGGATCCAGCTTACTATGGACTAAAACCTCTGAAATTGTGAGCTAAAATAAAACTTTCCCTTTTTAAGTGGTGCATGTCAGGTATTTTGGTCACAATGATGAAGAATATACTAATACAGCCTGAAATACACTCTCCAAAGCCTAGCTATTTATCCCCCTTCTAATTGTGACCTAGAAGTTATGTCCCCTGGGGAGCATTTCTTGACCTCCCAAGGCCTTTCCAATGTACCTCTTTGGGACTGTGCAATCACTCCACTACTGCAGTGTATTACCAATTGCTGGAAAACCACTTTCCTGTCTTCTCTATTGACTGCTGCTACAATGAAGGCAAAAACTTATTGAAAGGTATAACCCCAGAGTCTACCCTGGTGACTAAACACGGGAGACATACAGCAGACATCTGAAGAATGAGTGGATGGACAAGTGGGCCAGAAGCCAGTGAAGATTCCATGAGACAGAAGGGAAAAAGTCCCTGGCCAAGGTATTGGTGACACAAGTACAAGGGAGCTGTAGTTAGCAAAGGTCAAGGTCAGGAATGCAGTAAAAAGAGACTAGATGAGTAGAGCTAAAGAAGAGCCTAGAAGCTCTTTATGGAGAAATGGTGGGGAACATGAAGAACTCTGTTCTAAGGCGCTGGGATAACATTTGAGATTGTGTTTGGTGTCTATGAAGTGCTTTTCATTTCTGTTACTCTGCACATATTCAGCTAAGTTTAGAAGCTTACATGTTTTTCTTCTTTACCAAAGTCTCAAGAAAGATGAGCAATACTTCCCAACCTGAGTCAGAAGAGCTGAATCTCATTTGACTATGGCTCAGATACTCTTCTAGACACGCACTCCCACACGGCAGCCACTGGCCTCATGCTGCTACTGAGTATCTGCAATATATCCAGACTTAATGGAGATACACGGTAAGTGTAAAATATGCACAAGATTTCATGGGCTTTGTATGGCAAGGAATGTAAAATATTTCACAAGTTTTTTTTCACATTGATTACATGTGGAAATGATAATATTCAGTTATGTTGGAGTAAACAAACTATATCATTAGATTTTACTTGCTTCTTTTATTATTTTTTTAGACATGGTTCCTAGAAAATTTTTAGGGTCTCTGTCCTAAAGTGGTTATTTGACTTTAATTTGTATATTATTCAGTTTAAAACGTCAACTTCAGTGTCAGACAATGGTCTCCAAGTGTTGGATTCTTTTGCATGAATAAAACAAAAATGTTATAGAAACCGTTGTTAGCTTTATGACATTTTTTTTTTTAGGAAAGAATATGCTTTTAAATGTCCCATCATAATTTCATCAAAGGATATTTAAATACCAGAAAAGGCCACAATCTCAGAACAATCAATCGTTCTTTAAATTATAAAAGTTAGTTCTAAGAAAGTCTCCCTTATCGTCTCTCTCTCCCTCAGCTCCATGGAACTAAACTTCATGATGTACCCTTGCTGCTCACCTCAGCCAAAAATACAAATACTAACATGGAAAACAAGTCAGATTCTATTCTTTGTTCTAGGACTAGCAGACCCAACTCTGTCGTTGGTACTGCTGATACTTGTGAGTAGACATGATTTTTCCAGTCTCTGACCATTGGTCTAGGTTCAGTAATGGTGAACATTTTAGAGCTTTCAGTGATACAAACAGCTCACTGGGGCATGCATGCCATAGACTTACCACCATTGGTCTAGATCACGGGGCCCTCTGTGGCCTGTGTGAGTGCAGTTTGGGCTTAGAATGCCCACCTGACTCAGAGGATGCAGACTCCTCTGGCTGCACTAGGCTTTCTAATCAAAAACCACGGTGCACTTCCAGACAGCTCATCTTGGCCAGCCCCCTGGAATTAAGTGGGACACAGATTGGGTGGAACCTATGAGGCAGGGGTCATTCCTACCCGCTAGGAAGGTCAGCAGTTCTCCAAATGCTGCAAGAGGAAACACCTAGGATCCTGTCGGGTCAGCTGGTTGCAACACCACATAGATGGCAATTGTGTGTGCACACGTGTGTATGTGCACACATGTTAGCACAGGAGACTGTTGCCCAAAGATAAAAGCAGAACCTTGCTGAGACCAGAAAGGGTGGGGTGGGCTAGGGTTTATTTCTGTAATGTTTCCTGAAAAATATTCTCTCAGTATCTAACACCAGTGCTCTTCATGTCTTATTTTAGCTCTGCTTGAATCACATTGCACAACAGTAATAATAGATAACATTTATTGAATCCTCACTCTGTTTCAGGTGTTCCTCTTAGAACTCTAAATCTACACAATACTTCTCTGAGATAGGTACTGTGATTCCTCTTCTCACACTGGGAGGAGACTGTGAGGCTATGGTAAGTAACAGCCTTGGGGCAAAGGCAGGCATTCCAGCACTGGCTTCTCTGGCTCTCCAGTTCTACCAGGAAACCCACCAGGACCATCCATACTCACTGACTCTCAAACCTTATTTCATAGTGGCCTTCCTCTCCTTCTTCTGTCTTAAACACTGTGTGCTAGAAGGTTCTGGAAAGTTGGAAAACCATGGGGCTGGGTGTCCCTTACTTGCTAAAGTAGGACGTCCTTTCCTGATATAACCTTGGCACTATTTCTTATTTCATAGGCCTTTTAGCTACAGGCTCAGAGAACAATTGCTCCTTCTTCTGCCTAAGCAGGGAAACTTCCTCACGAGGAAGCAGCTGAGACCAGACCTACAGACTGTGACTCTGGGAGTGAGGAGGGCAGTTGGCACCCCAAGCTCAGCAGTCACCTGCTTGAGAGTCAAGTGTCTCACACCTCTTCTCGAGGGACTCTCAATGGTGTGCCCGTGTGAAGGTCTGAGGAAAGGATAACAAGCAAAGGGCCCACACCTTCCTGTAGTTAGCCCATCCCCAAATCAACCCCACCCTGGAACCTGCCTCTACCATCTCTCACTTTCATCCCCCAAGTCTACCCTGTGCCCCAGCTCTGCCATCCAACTTTCAAAAACTCTTCCTGCCTGAAGCCCCTGCGCTCTAACCCTTCCTCCTCCCCTTTTCCCAGCAACCTTCCCGAGGCGTTGCCTTCCCCGTGTGATTCTCTGCTACCTTCAGATGCCACTTGAAGCCCAATCTTGACCAGCACCCCAATTCCCCTACCATGAGGTTAATACTCCAATCTTGCTTATCGCCCTCTGTCTCACTTCTCTAGCAGAAGCTTTTAGTCCCTGCCAAACCAATCATGCATAGCTCCATAGTCGTGCCCTGTGTCACGCCCTTCACACACCTCCCTGTTCCTGCTACCTCTGGGCTGCCTCAGCTGGAGCTGCTGTTCAACTCAAGCCACTTCCTCCACTGCACTCTTTGCGGGTTGCCTGGTGTTCCTATTCCCTTTCACACAGCTGTTTATCTTCCTAAGCACTCCTTCCCCACCTTCTTGTGGGCGGGGCCACAATTCTACATCTCCACATTCCTATGGGCAGGCTACTCAACCTACCGACATCAATTTTCTCAACTCTAAAACCAGGATCACGGCAAAGTTGTGAGGCTTAAGCAAGAGAACATATATAAGGTGCCTACCGTATGTCAGGGGAGCAGTATGATCAATACATGTTTGCCAATTACGGTCCTGGATTTATGGTCAAACACAAGAATTCTTTATGGAGTGAAAGTGGCTTTAAATTTGCTGTGATTTGATTTTCTAGCTCTGTTCTGAGGATTCACTCCCACTCCTGCACTCCCAAGTACTGTATTCATTAGACAGTTGGAGAAAGAATCTATTCTCTGGGCTAATACTGAAGGAGAAGTCCAAATGTCAGGCACTCTATTGGGCTCTGGAGACACAGAGATAAGCCAGCTTTCCTGCCCCATATTGCTCGAGGGTTGGGAGGGAGACTAAAGATTGCAATGCTGGGTGATGAGTGCTGCTCAGAGTGAGCATGAGAATACACAGGGGATGCTGAACTCAGATGTCATTCCAGAAAGAGGACCCTCCATCTAGATTCTTTAGAGATGAAGAAGTATCCTAAGTAAAGAGGGCAGCAGAGAATAAGAAGCCCAAATCCTCATAGCACAGAATGTAAACAAGCCTACTGGTGGAGGTGGACACAAGGAGGGCTGTGAGCAGACAGCTGTGAAGGGTGTCCCATGAGGCACCTTGCATTGGAAAGCTCTTGGTGAAGGGGTTGGGGGTATATGCATGGAATGTGGAGTGGCAGCTAGAGCTTGGCAGTGACCACAAGAGGTGGACTTAATGAAACGAAGCTGAGAAAGGAAGATGGCTTCATAGATGTGGGCTTGGATCAAAGAGTGAATGGGGGTGCCTGGCCTTGGAGGGAGCAGATCTCAGGGCAAAGAAAAGCTTGCTCGGAGTGGTAGCCCAGGCTGGCTCAGTGAGGCTGGGGTATGGAGTAAAGGAAGTATCTATATGCTGCATCAAGAAAAGGCAAGGAAGAAGGGAAGCAGGAGAAAGGAAGTAGCTTGTCTGTTCTAGTTGCCTTGCAGGTACTGAAGGGTCAGACAGATTAGAAGACGAGAGTGGTTTAACTAAGATAAAGCTTCAGTCACCATATTGGGCTCCTCTTGGAGCCTCTGGACACCCAGGATAACCTCCAGAGGCATTTACAGACCTTGCTCCTCAGTGGCCACAGGGGTTCTGGCTGACCAAGTGATTCCCACCCCAAGTCTTCTTCTGTTAGTTGCCTACACACTCAGTTGGTTTTCCAGCCGCCTGGGCCTCACGTGGCTCTCCTCACACCATCCCACTGTCTGTCACCATGGTAGGCTCGGGGCCGCCTTTCCATAGCTTCTCCCACCCCCAGCTGTCATCTCCTCTCCTGCTCTTTTCATCTCTTTCAAACACATTTTGTACTTGCTGGCCCTGGGCCCTAAATCACTCCTTCTGCTGGCCTTGGCTCCTATCCTCAGCATCTTCCAAATACAAACTTCACCAGACGTGGTGTTGCAATTGCCTCATCACTTATTTTGCCTTCCAGTTTTTAAAGTAAGTTTGACATTCAGACAAGTGGAACACTCAGCGCTGGGAGCCGAGGCTGAGCCAGGAGCTCATAAGGAACTCCCTGCCCACATCTTGTTCTCAACTTAGCCCAACTCCCATGAGCCATAGCACTCTGACTCAGAGAGGAGCAGACGCTAACCCAGGACCTCCCCAGGCTCATCTGCATCTGTCACCTCTTTCTCCACTCTAGATCTGTCCCTTCTCTACCCTACTTTCCTGTGGAGCTTTTTTTTCCTATAGCTATAGAACAGTATGGAAAGATTACAGGGCCTAATGCTAAGGCTGAGCCTGATGCTAGAACTAATCTGACCACTCACAGCCATGGCTGACAGTCACCAAATATTTCCTAGACATTAAAGACTATGTTAAAAAAAAAAAAAGACTATGCCAAGTGTTTTATATGAATTATTTCACCTCCCTCTGGGTACCATCATGACTCTCATTTCATAAATGAAGAAACTGTGTCATGGGGAGTTTAACTTAAGTAAGGACCAGCTAGTAAGTAGCAGAGTTGTTTTACCTCACAGAGCTGGAGATCAAGCCCTGCCTTCATCTACTAGTCACCTTACTTAGGCCTCAGTTTCCTTCCAGAAATGGCCATAACCTATGCACTCAAGGGCTACTGAGGCAGTCACAAGAAAGAGACAGAAAAGCACTTCATCAAGTCATGCATAAATACATAAATAAGTCGAAGGACTTATTTTATGGTTCAAGATTTTATTTAAGAATATTGCCCCAGGTATTCTGGTTCCAGCCCCAAGCATCCTCAGGATTTCTTCAAGTCAATTCTACTTGTTTCTTACCCCGATCAGAGACACATACCTTCAATCACACAAGACAATGGTTCTTCGAAGCACTGGAGGGAAATGACAGTGGCACATGACAGTGTTCTGGGTATTAAAGGGAAGAGGCCCGCATGTTCCAACTCCCTATTCTAGACTGGAGGGTGGGCAAGCGACTACTGTGTGCAGTCAGGCTGCTGTCCATGAGCTGTAACCAGCTCCAGGAGGAAAAGGCCCTGCTGCTGCTGTGTTCCTAGATTCAGGGCTTTCAGACAAGTGAAAGAGCACGTCAAACTAGCCTACACTTGCTGTCTCAGGCTGGGAGGGATCTGGTGACCTCCACAGAAAGGAAGACGTGGAGGGTGGAGAGGTCTGGTACAAGGAAATGGACAGGGCAGCGATAAAAAAAGACTGCGCTAATGGTACTGCAGGGCCCTTGAGTCCGGTTAGGAAGAGGAGTGTGTGAGGGGAAAGATTAATTCAGGGCGTGGGGGAGGGGAGATGCTGCCGAGCAGGAGGGTGTCATGTTTCTGGAAATAGCTTTCAATCTGATTCCGCTCCTCAGCTAGTTCCTGTACGTTCTTACTAGCAGAGGTGTGTACAAACCAACAGACAGAGCTGGAAGTGCCCTTAATAACCATCTCTGTCTTACTTCTCTCATCTTAGATGTGTAGCAACAGATATCCAGGCAGCAAAAGTGGTTGTTGGGCATTAGTTTAGAAAAGGAGCTAGGTCTAAACTAGGGATGCGGTACAGAGGTAAAACACTTGCCTAGCATGTATGAGGTCCTGGGCTCCATCCCCAGCACTCCAACAAAAGAAGTAAGAAGAAAGGACCTAAGTGTTCTGATGCTCAGACCTGTTGTTTTTCTCCCCTTACTATATTGCACTGCCTCAGAATGTTGGGCAAAACAACAAAAAATAACCAGAAGAGAAACAGGTGGCTGATAAAGGACTAGAATCCAGGCTTGGTGCTTGATTCTTGGGCAAATGGCATAGACAGATGGAAAGAGAACAGCAAAACACTTGATTAGGCTTTCAGCTGGCCAATATGCTTATGAGAAGGTGCTCAACTTCACTGAACGCTGGGAAGAGACCAATGTAAAAACTGTAAGGTACTACTATTCAGCTTTCAGAGAGCGAAAACGGGAAAGACAGAATAGCAAATGATTGATGACCAAGATGGAACCACTGGAACTCTGCTACAACCACTTCATCACATGTTGGACAGTGTTTACAAAAGCTTTGTGGAATACACCCTGCAGAAACACATGCATATTCACTGGAAGATTAATCATAGGAATTCCATTCACAAGAGCCCCAAACTGGAAAAACCTTCAGTGAGCAGAAATAATTGAACAGACATATAAATTGTAATATATTCATATAAAAGAATACTATGCACCAGTCAGAAGGAACAAAGTGTACCTTGCAAGATTTGGCTGAATTTCAGAGGTGTGATTTTGAGGAAAGTCAAATGCATGGAGTATATAGGGTGCAATTTCATTTATATAAAGTTCAAAAACAAGCAACATTGATCTCTCGTGTTTGAAGCCAAAATAGTTTACTCATGAGTAGGGTAACAACAGTGCAGGGGCAAAAAAGTAACTTCTGGCAACTGATAATGTTCTTTTTCTTGATCTAAGAAAAAGGAAAGCTGTGTACATAGGAAATATATATATATATATATATATATATATATATATATATATATAAACACACACATATATATGTGTGTGTGTGTGTGTGTGTGTGTGTGTGTGTATACATACATATATATGTTATACTTCAATAACAATTCTGGTTAAAAAAAGATGAAGAGAGATTCTGGTCTTGGTGCAGATTTTGGTTTTGTAGGAAAATTTCAAAAGCTATGGAACGGGAAGAATGCAATGCAGTCTACGAAAGGGGCAAAAGCTGCATCTGACCTCAACATCGAGGCTGTCTCTACCCTGTCTTTGTTCTCTTTAGTGCTAAATTGAATGGCCCAGAATGTAGACTGCAGATCCTCCCACCTCAGCCCCCTTCTTCTGTCATTTAGAAGTACACATCTGAAAACCACTCTTTTTTTACAAAGACATTCAGAGGAGAGAACCAATACCATTTTTCTTGTGGTATTAACTGCAACCTGAGTTTATGGGGGAGAGCATATTTTCAAGGGCACATACTACTCATTAGCTGTGGTCCATAAGGTGGGGATGTACCAGTGGCCTGGGGAGGACAGAAAAGGAATACCCAGTTAGCCACCTGGGATATCTATTCACTTGGAGAATGTGTATTTCATGAGAACAAACTTTCAGCCTGCCTTTTTATTGATATATCCCTAATAGTCTTACACTTAGTAATTTGTAGAGTAAATTCCTCATAGCAATATTTAACCCAAATTAGTTTTCCATCCTGACACTGAACATATTTCTACATCTCTCCATTCCTCTTCCCTTCACTTATCCACCAGATGATGTGAAATGAAGGAGGCAAATCCTTTCCAGGGAGGAAAAAGAGAAATCAACCCCCAGAACCAAGGTGACCTGCTTCCTTGCAAAGTCACACTAGGTTCTTCTTGTGTCACCTCCCTATCAAGATCTGGCCCAACTGACAGAACACCAGATGACACTCTTTATTCTATCAGATGTTATGCTGTTTTTGCCTAAAGGCAAAGCTAAAATATAATTATCAAACTATTTAAGTTGGAAGACCCAGAATTCTCATGCATTCTCTTCATTGTACCCTAAAGCACAAGTCAAACAACATACACTCACTCAGTGAACTTGAACATGAGAAGAGTTTTATGTTTGTGACAGAAGAAAAATATATAATACATATGTTTATTATATGTTCCCTTAGTGTCTGAAGACTTGATTTTTGACTTTCAGCCAAGCATAGATGAGGCTGCGTGTGATCTTGGACAAGTCTCTGAACCTCTCTGAGCCTGGGCCTCCTCACCTAGACATGTGACTAACCTCTAGTGCCAGGTCACTACAGCTCATGCTGGTGCTCAGTCCTGAAGCACAATAGTTGATTTGGGAATGAAGACTAGGTCCCTTTTCTAGATCTCTGGCAGCAACTTTCCTCCCAGAACCAGAGTTTGCTTCTCCTCACCTGCAGCACACTCCCTGGCTCCGTGGACCCCGGCTCCATGGACCCTGGCTCTGTCCAAGCTCGGCTGGCTTGCTGTACTTGGGGGAGGGTGCGAAACACTACCTGTTCTTCCCTGTCCCACTTTGGTCCCCTTTCCCTCTCAGGAGCTCCCACACCATGGTGCTGGCCAGGAGGAGCTTCTGAGGGCTTCTCCTGGGATCACTGTGAGGATGGGGCAATGACAGAATGGGAGTCAGAACACTTCAGCATTTTCTGAGTTAATTCTCAAGCTCTCTAACTGGAATCAAGACTTTACCAGACAAGGTTCCTTTCAGAGTGTTCTCTCCTGCTCTTCTCTTCCATTATTGCATACTCTAGGAAAACTAACAGAGTCTTATAAAACACTGTGGTTATTCTACCTTCTGATAATTTCTTGTGCTCGTGTCCCAATATGAAATATCTACTACCTGGTAATGCTCTAAAGCCCTATATGTCCCCCACAGTTCCAGTCCAAATGCCACCTCCTTAAATAAAACCTCAGCTTCTCATCCACATGAAAACCCCTTCTTCCACTCAGGCTGGCTTAGCTTGTCTTATCTTTTTGCATAGGAAAGCTTCTAACTTCTGGGCTTTGCTACATGACCTAGACAGAAATAGCCACACAGAAACCCAGGGCAAGGTAAGAAGAGCAAGAAGTCTGTGCATGAACTCCAGGGTCCAGGGGGTGTGCTCTCGGTGTGATCCACATTGGCGCATTGGGGATAGCTCTCACGACAGCTTCACCCACTAGATCCTAGCTGATGGGACCAATTCCTAACACAGAATTTAGCATGTGGCAAATCCTCGGTAAATGTGTAGATTGAATGAATAAATGGGCAAATGAGTAAGTGAATGAAAGGTATAATGCAAAGTTGGCAGAATTCACTAGGAAACAAAGCACAAGAAATAAATTAGCTAAGGCAGTTTGTCCAAATGAATTCTCACTAGCAGGTGCCATTGCTTGAGTCTCTTTTGGAGGCTGAGGAATTGCCCCTTTGGGAAATTTCCCAGCAACTCACAGCAGGCAGTGGTGGCAGGGACTGCAGACTCAGCATTCAAGGAATCAGGAGACTAGGAATGGAGAGGAATCACTCCAGAGATGCCCGTTATCCCAGCCTGTCTTTCCCCTCTCACCTGCAGAGAAGCCGTCCATTCAAGGCCCTGTAGGTGGCAGTGCAAACAGGTACCCAGGATGGTTCCTACTGCAGAGCTACTTCCAGGATGTGCTGAATCTCCTCCTGCTGTTCCCTTCTTTCCTGTCCCAAAGCAACCTGAACTCTAAGATGCACAGAGCCACTGTCAATGGTCTAACATCCTGGATTGAAAAATGGCTCACAAGAGAGACCAGAAAGTAGCAGATGGGGATAGCTTGTTTGCAAAAGCTAAGTGTCTGTGATGGGTTTCCCCTCCCTTCCCCTCAGCCTGGATGCAGAATCACTAACTCTGTGCTGAGCTAGTGGAATAGCCTTGACTCTGAGGGAATATGAACATTTTTTACGCTTAGCTATTCCAGCCGTAAAGATTTTTATCCTATTACTGCTAAGTGACGAGCACAAGGAGAGAAATGATGATGATCTTTGGCAACCATTCCAACCGAGTAAATACAAGGAGGGAGAAATGCATTCAGAGACTGGGCCACTGCCCCTTCATTTCCCAGGATGAAAAGGAGCGAAGGAAAAATGTCTTCCTGGTGAGATGTACTGAAGTGTGGAATTTTCCCTCCGGGCAAGCAATGGGTGCCCCACTGTTTGAACCATTTAGCACCACGCTGGATGAAGGCTGGAAGAATATGCCAGAGGGGAGCAATCAGACCCAGCCAGGCCACAGAGGTGACCTAATGAAGCATCTCCAGCTGTAGCTCTGTGCAGTCCAAAGCTCACAGGCTCAGTCCCCCCAGCCACCTGCTCCCCTGCATTCCAAGCAATCCCATAATAGGCATTGCTAGGCAACAGCAAAAATACACATTTGCTGTATCAAAATATTTCCCCCCTGTGGAGGGGTGTGTCCCCATTTGATGGTTTCTTGTCTGCCAGACCCTGTGCTACAGTGGTGATGGCAAATCAGCTGTTGTCACCAGAAAGGAAGGACTGCTGGGATAGTCACTCCTTTATGGACAGCAGAGCTCCTCCGGGAAATCCAGGCCATACTCCAGCTAGAAATCGCCTCTTCCTTACACTGAAATCGTTGTGCATGGTACACCACTATCTCCCACCTGCAATATGATACATCTAGCCACATCTTTTTCATCCTTGTAACCCCAGTGACCTGGAAACCGAGAGTCTCCTAAGAATTATTAGAACTATAAGCTGAAACTAGGATGCCCATTGTTCTGCTCAGGTGAGGTGGGGCAGGGCAGCGTGATATGTGCACACATCTGGACCAAGATGACGAAGTACAGAAGCGTGTATCCATCTACAACTGTGTAGGGACTCGTGGAATGATAGCTTCAGGGTTCCCCACACAATGTCTTACTACAGATGAGAAAATGAAGCCAAGAGAGTGGGACGGGTTCCCTCATCCCGACTTCTCTCACCTGCCCTGCACTGAGGATGAGGAGTACGGACCACTGCAGAGATATACAGGTCTAAAGAATGTATCAGTTTCTTTGACACTGAAAATCATGTCAAATGGAGGTAAGGGGTGGGGTGGGCATGGGTGGGGTGTTAACCCTGCAGTACACATGAGTGGGGGACCCCTGTGCAGCTGTAGAAACTCCCTTTCTAAATCACACTCGATGTGATGTAGCATGCCTCACTATCCAACCCACAGGCCCCATACACCCCGGGAAAGGAGAGTCAAAGGCTGCCCAGGTTTATCTGCCTCTATTCCTTGCCTTGCCTCAGTGGTCCCACACTCAGATATAGCAAGCTGCCTCCCCAAAACTACCATGGCCAATCATGGAGCAACCAAGAGAAAATGGTTACTCACACTGCTCCACACAGAGAAATTAAGCCCCAGGGCTTCTCTGGTGCTTCTCCTACCACCTGAGGCCAGAAGAGAATCCCAAGCCTTCTGGTGCTTTAGTCAGCACTTAGGCCTGCAAGGCGAAGACTTCTACAGCCTCCTCCCCCACCCTGTCGCACCGCATCTTCGAATTCCTGAGCGTTTCACTCCAACACCCACCCTTTTGGCAGATCTTGCTCTAATGCTCAACTAATAGTTCTCTGTTTCAGGCGCCGTCCAAACGCGTCGTATAAATCAGAATCCAATTACTGTGGTAAGAAAATTGGAAGCAAATTTAATAAGCTCAGACCCCTCCTACAAACTGTTCCTTCACCCTTTTCTTTTCACTAATGAGAACTCTTTAAGGGAAAAAGCCTCTTTCCTTTAACTCTGTGGCTTCCCTCTCAATCCCTGGAAGTCCCTAAGGGTCAAAGAAGAGTAAGTGGGCTTCTTTTGGCTCTTCTTTTCTTCTTTGCATGTAAGGTAGGTGAGAGAGAGAGAGAGAGAAAGAAAGAGAGAGAGAGAGAGAGAGAGAGAGAGAGAGGTCCAAGGTCTTTTCATTCTTACTCTCCTTTCCATTTGCTCAGTAAATGTTTGCTGGATGCCAGGCACTGTAACAGATGTTCAATGTGTTGCTCAGCCTAGAGGGCACGTGGTGTCCTAAAGAGTAGGATGTTAGCTGCAAGGCATGCTGGGAACACGCAAAGTGGCCCTGTGGGCAAAAGCCTGTATCAGTGGAGTCGGGTCCCATGTGGAAGAGGCCAGGAGCCCAGAGTGGGTCAATAGCCATGCAGTTAGGGGTGGCCCTAAGTATCAGCCTCTTGGTAGAGGTGATGCCAACTGCCAAGTGGAGGGGGGTGGGGGACAACAGAGCCTCTGGATTAAGGAACTGGAAGAAGAAAGAGAGGCAGGAAGGATCTAGAAAGACCAAAGTCTCTACACAGCCAGAGACAGAAGTGCTGTCACCTGGATAGAAACAAAAGGCTGCTGCATACAGACAGGTGGGTGGCCTTATTCCAGGGCTTCTACCCTCTACTTAACTCTTGAGCCTTACTGATGAACCAACCCACCCATGGGCTTTATCTGGACCTCAAAAGCAAGCTCACACACTCAGGCTCCCACTCCACATGAGCAGGACTCAGAATCACCTGCAGTGCTCGTTAAGCCAGATCGCTGGACTCTACCCCTGAAGTTTTCTAGGTGAGGCCTTTTCCCTTAAAGAATGTGAATTTCTAACAACTTCCCAAGTGATGCTGGTGTGGGCAACCAGACTTTCTTGCTATCCAATATGGGACCCGTGGACCAGTGGCATTTGTTCTGGGAGCTTATTAGAAATGCAGAATCTTGGGCCGAAACCAGACCTACTGAGTCAGACACAGAGGAGTTGTTTGTTTGCCTATTTAAGTTTAAGAAGCACTTGCTTACAGAAGTGGTCCTCAATACTTGCTGCTCTTTAGAGTCACCTGGGGAGCTTACCCAGGCCATACTTCAGCTGATTAAAGTCTGGGTATCAGCATTTTTCTAAAGCTCCCCAAGTACACCTTATAAAATCAAGAACTACTAAGGCAGTCGGTGCTCATGACCAGCACTCCACACTATAGGCCAGCTGGGACAAATACGGCACATGTGCTGCAGCAGGCTGTTTGTATCATTGCAAACTCCAAAAGGTTCGCCATCACTGCTATAGGCATTTGATTCCACTCATTCCCATTTCTTTGGTATGGAGCCTGATAGAACCTTCCCCATAATGCCTAACCACCTAGTGATCGTCTTAACAGCTCCTTCTGGTTTTTGAGCTACTAGTGCTTCCTCAGTTTGCTTGCATCTCATGCCTGACGGTCTTCAGTTTTCCAGAAGAGATCTCCTATTCCATTCCAGGCCCTGCAGCATCAACCTGCCCTCATCGCTGTCATAATAGCACAGCTGACATCTTTTGAGCATTAACTATAAAGTACATCAATTTTTTACACATATTTTACTTTATTATAGAAAACCAAAATCGGTAGGATTATTGTTAACTTTATCCTTATTTTTCAAAAGGGGAAACTGAAGCATGGAGAAGCTAGACTACTTAAGCTCATTCACTTGTTAACAGCACTGCCAGGATGGGAAACAAGGTAGTCTGATCCCGGCGTCTGTGTCCTCGCCCTGGGCTTAACCGAACAGAGAGGGTTGGCCATAACCCGTTGCTGGTGACGGGATTGGTAATGCATTCTTAAATTTCATTTCCGATAAACTGATAAAAAGCAGGGCCAAATTTACAGTAATAATCATCACTGCAATTTTGTTCCCTAAGGGACACATGACAATGGCTGGAAACATTTTTAGTTGACAGGACTTGGGAGTGAGGGTGTTAGCCTGCTGGGGGGGACCTAGGGACATTTTTGTGGGTGAGGCCCCCAGGTTAAAGAACACATGTGTGCAAGACATCAGCAACAACAGCGGGCAGCATGGAGCAGAGCAGAGTGCAAGAACACAAGAACCCAAGAGCACAAAAGCAGCCTGCGCCTTTATTGTATAATTCTTACACAGGTTGTTAACACATATTTACATTTTTGTACAGTGCTGTAAGCAGTGCATGTGTGTTTATCTGGGCTAAGTCATGGGTACATAACTGCATCCCCCTGTGCACCTGTGAGGCACAAGCAGGGTCCTCAGGTGTCCTTAGACATCTCTGAGCTTTGAAGCTGTCTGAGGGTGCTACTGGCCTCTAGTATGTCACGATCAGAGAAGTTGTTAAAATCCTATGAAGCACAACTCCACAGAAAGTATTACCTTCCCCAAGGTCAGCAGTGCTGCTGCTGAGAATCCTTGATCTATAGGATGCTGGTCACAGGCAGCCATAGTTGGTCAGAACAAAAAGAGGCAGGGCCCCATAATGAACCCCAGGGCTCTATCAGCCCAGGCAGGCACATCCCAGGTGCTGCATCTGGATGAAGTCAGTTCTGAGACTGAAGTCATAATAGAAGTATTAAGGAACTTAGCTGGTGACTCTAATTCCATGGCCACAGTCTCTCTGAAAACCAAAGGCAAGACTAGAAGGGCCCTTCTGTAACTAGAAAGGCTCTACCCGAAAGGCTCATGTGAGGGGAAAACACAGGGCTGTGCTGGCAGCCTCCCGTGTTCTCCTCACCACAAGGGTGACATCAATAGGCAGCAGAACCCTACCAAATGAGCCAGCGGGGACCTCTCACAACACGAGGCTGACACATCAGTACCTCCAGGTGGCGGCTGGTCCAAGGCACCTGCTCAGATTCCAATTCCCTGTTCTTTCCTTTTCCTGCTCATTCTGAATTCCATAAATCCAAAATTCTCTGAGTAACAGAATCGAAGCTCCTGCAGGGCAAGGATGTTGCCCTGAGGCAGACATATGGCTGATACACTTTCCCTTTTGTCGCCCCAAAGGGTGTCTCACTCTGTCTAAGCCCTCTCTGCCATTCCCGCTGCACTCCCAGCAGATTACGGTTCTCTAATAGATAGAGGGAGCCCACCAGGTTTGCTGCAAAGCCCAGAGCTGAACTAGTGAGCTGGGCTCCTTGGGAATAGGCACGGTTCTTCACCACCTACCATGGCATATGTATCTGGCCCTTGAGAAACTTTCATTTCTGCCTCTCAAATCAGAGAGGAGTGTGCAGAAATCAGCCCTGCTCTAAGTATTCCCAGGTGACTGCTTGGTGAGCTCATGGTGCCTCCTTCCTGCAGCTGGGAGTAGTCACAGGTGTCTCTCGGAGCCCTTCCACCCTGACACATCAGCTACTTTCCTGGTTAGCAGTGCCTCCCGAGGGCCTTGGCATCCAGTCCCCGGATAAGGGAGGGACCATCTGCCTGAGCCCCAGTGGGGCTCCTGAGCCTCCTATCTCCTCCCTCTTCCCCGCTATTCTATATGTAGGCTCTGCTCAGAGAAATATAAGACCCTGATATTTAAATACAATTCTCTTTCATGCCAAGGAGCAAGGTAAGTCCTGGAGAATTTAAATAGGAATAATAATAGAAATTTAAATAAAACTCTGATTTAAGACGCTTTCAGCCAGCAAAAGGGAGCATATATGGCCCATGCCCTGGGCCTATTCCTGTAGAGGGTGCCACCACTGCTGCTAAGGAAGAGTTTCATGGTACTTTGAAGGCAGAGTTATACAGAATTTTTAGGACTATCGGAGTTAGAAGAAGTCAGAGTATCATTCAGTTCATCCCCATACTATATGTGTGGGGAAACCAAGACTGCGGCTCCTTTTGGGAATGATGCTGATTAACCAGGTCGAGGGCTCCCGGAGGATATATGCTATAGTAGACAAGGTTTCCGAGTTGTGCAACCTAGTTGGAAAACTGAGTTCACAAGCTGTCCTATAATACCAACTTGAGTACGACCAAAGTGATCAGCCTCTTAGGCCATGGAAATTATTACTTTCTTATAGCACATAAACCTCAGTTTCCACAAGGTGGGTACCCACAGACCCAAACACATGTAGCTAGCTAAGAAGTCAATGCCGGTAACTTGGTCTCTCAGTACACAATGCCTTCAACATATCCCCCTCCAACGGTCACCCCGCTGTTTGGGGCTGGTACAAAGTCAGTTTCCGGCTGCAGATAGCAAATACACCCACATGGCTCTCCGGCACCTATGGATCTTGGGCTGGAGGCCAGGAGGCGGGAGGGGAGTGCTGGGGTTGGGACTCCTTGCTCGCTCATCTCCAGGAAGCTCAAGGCATTTATGAGACAAAGGATCTTCACAGAGCTTCTTTTTGCTGAAAGACAAAGCTTTCTTCCAGACCCAATCTCTGCTGCCCACTGAAGGTGTGGCCTGACCAAGGGGGTGAGAGAGGGGGGCTGTGTGAAGGGACTCCTTGGCAGGCAGATTGGAGAATCATCAAAGACAAGAGGCCCCTCACCTTCTCTTCTCATATACAAGATGCACAAGGCTATCACAGGAAAGGCCTGTACCCATGTTGGGAGAGACCCCAGCCTGACTTTGTGGGCTGCACCCATCCTGGCCTCCTCTATTTTGAAACCCAGGCAGGGACATGGGAATCTACCGAGGGAAAATAACTACAGCAAAGTATTTTTAGGGCTTCACGAGTTCACAACGAGTGTCGCCTGGGGTGACTATGAGGTGAGGGGAAACTCTCACCCTTTCCAATCCCCAGGGGAAAGGGGCTTTGGGATGTCTTGTGGCAATCAGCAGCACAGATGGGGTAAATCACCACATCATCATCCCTTTAGTGTCCAGTGGGGAATGCGTGGTCTACCTGTGCCAACTCTTAGCGCCAGCCACTACACACAGTGGGCCCCCAACTCCAGCCAGCTGTGGGTCCCTCCAGACTGCGGGAGGGGTGTGGGTAACAGCCTGGGAGAAAGAGGAAGTACCTTGGATGGCGAGTGTCCGGGACAGCCCGATTGCTGGGAATCCGCTCGCTCTCTCTCTGGTTGAAAGCATACAGCTTATAGGGGTCATCACCAACGCGCCACTTTTTGGCATTCAGATACCGTCGTTCATCAAACTGCTCCCACAGGTCATCCCAGTCAGCATCCGAAGGCTGTGTGTGACACAAATAGAAAGTCTGTGAGAACGGCCCGTTGCCCTCTGCGAGCCACCTGTCTACTTACAGCACACAGCCAGAGACGAGGCTCATTCTCGTAACGCTGGGTTCGAAGATGAGGCCAGAGACAGAACATTAACAAACCCATCAGCAACAGTAATAAACAGAACAATGACAATAGTGGCCATTACCATTTACTGAGTGTTATATTCTTGGCTCTGCTCCAGGACCCGGACTCGCACTACCTCATGTAATTCTCACAGTATTATAAGATGTAATTACTCATATTCCCATCACACAAACGAGAAAGCAGCTTCTGCAGGTAAGTATCTTGCCCAAGATCCCACAGTTAGGAAGTGGCAGCACTGAGATTAAAATTCCAGTATCCTGACCCCACAAGCCATCTCTTTCCAGGACAATTGGAGGACTCCTGACATAGTGGCTGGCACAGGGCAAGTATGCAAGGACAACCTTTGTCTCCAGTGCTAGTGTGGCAGCAACAAGAAGCAGGTCGTCCATCTCTAACACTGTGCTACCTACCAGAGTCTCTGGAGCCCTTTCTTCTTTCAACCCAACAACTTGTGCCTATTTTTAGGAAGCATCAATGGGAGAGTGATTGCCAAGCTCGGCTGTATGTATATGTGTGTGGACACAGCACTTTAGAACATGGAAAATGGTTTCTGTATTTATCTTCACTACGATGGGCAGGGAAGATGAGTTTTCAGAAAGGTCCCTGGCCTATCAGAGGTCATTCACTGGCAAGAGGTAGAGGCCGGGAGGCCATAGCCGCAAGAGGCTGTCTCCTCACCAGCGCTTAGAGTGCTCAGTTGTCCCACCCACAGCAGCTCCACAGCTGACACAGGTACTCTGCCCAGCCAGCAGAGGTGATAGTCCTGACCTCGGTAAGCAGGATGCTTTGTTTTGGCAGCCACTTCCTAAGGGAGGTTACCACTCTCCTCTGGGGGCGAACAGTTGTATTCAAAACAGCTCAGACCTTTCGGGTTCTTGTAACCATGAATGCTGTGTCTCCAGGAGGACCTGACTGGTGGGGTTCTGGCCTGGAACAGGAGGGCTGCTGTCCTGGGCCTGGCATGTCACTGAGGATGAGCTGTTCATTCATGTGTTACTAACCCCAATTGTCATGCAAGCGTCTTACACCGTCCAGGTTTTAAAGGAACAGAAAGTCACCACTACAGCAGAACAAGACAAACTATTCCCGCACACAGAAGCTTGAGTGGGAAAAGCTCAGGGCAGGCTCAGCAGACAGCAGCACAGGCGCTGAGCCCCGGCGGCAGGTAGAGGGGCTGCACCAGCCTACGTGTTCATCTCAGGCACTGTGCGATCTTATCGGGTAATTGATCTCTCTCTCCCTGTGTTATCTCCATTTGAAACAGCCTTCTCCTGCTAATAGCACAAAATGAAGCTCTGGAACCAGCGATTTTTATCCAATAATTCATTTTATTAACAATCTGTGATACCATTACTACAGAACATGCTAGGGGGAATTTAAGTGGGTGGGGTGTGAAGCCCCAAGACTGTGCTGTACGATGTCACAGCCTGACAGTTGGCACCTCTGGATGGAACATCACTCTAGGGTTACCCTGACATCCTATCCTTGTGGGAAGAGCCATGGGAGTGTTTCCCACTGGCTCAATGCCAATCCACTGTAACTTGCTAAACAAGGTGTGAGCCCTTATGGTTCTCCAAGCTAGGGAGCAAGGAGGAGGATACATGGCTCCTGCCCTCAAGAGGGCTACAGCATTGCAGAGAGATGCCCTTGGAGATACCCACGCCATACCACAAGGTGCATCTGGACCAAAGAAGATCAACAACAATGCTGGGAAAGCACAGTGGAGAGAAAGTAATAGGGAACAGCTTCTTGGACGAGGTGGCAAATAAGTTAAGACTCTAAAGGGCGTAAGGGACTTTTACTTTACTTATGGGATGTATGTAGCAAAAAGCTGGAGAAAAGGCAATATATTTCTCAGGGTTTTTTAAAGAGTAACAGAGTCAACAGGGTGCATGTGCCTGTGTGTGTATTTATATTTATATAGAAAGAACTCATAAGGAATTGGCCAATAGAGCTATGGAGTCTGACTTGTGCCGCCATCTGTGGTGGTTATGCTAGAGACCCAGAAAGAGCTGGCATATCTCTCAGTTCAAGTCCAAAGATAAAAACAAGGCAGTCCAAAGGCAGCCAGGGAGGAAGAATTCACTTTTAGTTTCACTGTTCTATCAGCCCCTTCATACACATGTCAATCTTATCCAGACACACCTCACAGAGACACCCAGAAGAATGCCTAACCAAATGCCTGGGCACCCTGTAGCCCATTCAAGTTGACACTGGTATAAAATTAACTACCCCAGGCAGCAAATCCAGAGACAAAGTATCTGTTTAGGAAAGTTGGGGAACAGAGGGGCTGGAATGTGGATTGCAAAGAGTGAAGGAAAACTCTAGAACACAGGTGGACCTTACAAAGCAGACCATAGGAAAATGTCTTTGGTCACATGCAAGGGATAGTGTAGAGGAGGGAGATTTACTACAGAGGCCAGTTGGGAAGTGACCTCAATAATCTAACCTGATGCCTAGAGTGAGGCTCTACTAGGTTCCACCGATGGTTCCATCCATCATATGGTTCTATACATCTGCTGGAGAAGCAGGTAGACAAGAAGAGCCCAGGACAAGTGTAAGGGGCTGAAAAGAGGAGATAGAGCACATCACTTATCCTTGGCCCCGTTCCCTATTCTCTGTTCATGGCAGAGGGACAGGGCCAAATGGGCCCAGGCCAGTGGCTTCCCACTCTGGTTTTCTCTATCCACAGGGTAGCCGAGCTTACCCAGCACCCCTGGCAAGAGCTGCCTGCTGGGAGAAGGTACTGTGAAAACTCAGCTGGAATTCTGGCCCCAGAAAGCCAGCACAGCAGCCGGGCTGGCAAGAGAAATCACATGCACAGTCATTGGAAGGCATCCTTGGCAGGGACTTCAGGGTCTCACATCTACAGAGCTTGCACAGAGACTGCTGCACTGAGACCCCTCCAGGGGCACAGTCTGCCCTAAAGCCTGGGCTTTCTGACTGTAACATCAATGTATTAAATAATGGCAAAAGTGTGTTTCAAATAAGTACAGCACATTTTATACCCTCTATGTGCACATATATTGTCATAGACTCCTCACATGATCCCATCTGGGCAGGGAGGGATGGGATTAGAGGAGCGAGGTGCCTTGCCTAAGCTCACAGCTAGCACAGGATGAAATCGCTGATGTAATCCTCCCGAAGAGTCCCCCACCTCCACACACTGGAGCAATAGAGGGAAGAAAACATGCACCAAAGGCCTGAGCTGCTCTAAACCAAATGACATCAGATGAATTCAACAAGGGAGTTAAAACCCCATGGAACCCTTCTATACCGTGGTATGAAAAGGGGGATACCACCCACTGTGAAGGTTTTGCTAAGGACCAGTTTAACATGGTGCAGAGAGGGCAGTGATTACTACTAATAAGTTGGCATAAAACAAATTGAGAATCTGTCCTAGGCCTACATGGCTTGTGGCGAGGCCTACAGATGGCTTACAGACAGGTTAATCTTTAAGCCAAGGGCCAGAGTTAAGACCAGCAAAAGGTCTGTGAAGTTCTGGTGCTTCAAAGCTGAGCATTTTCACTCATCTAAATTTCCTCTAGCTCAGTAGTTCAGTTAACAGATAATCAGGTTACTAGTTAATCATGACCTGTTCCTAAGTCCTTTTCTAAAACTACTTTGTCCTTCTGTCCTTGAACTTTGCCTGCATCAGCAGTTCACCCCCATCACTTCCTGTAGCCACCAGCACACCCCCCAATAAAGCTGTGCAGTGAATAAAGGCCAGGGGCACCATGCCTCTTGGTCATCGTCCTTCATTGGGATTTGACCATCCCAGTTCCCTTGTAACTGAAATGTACATACCTTGTCTGTGTTTTATTCATTCGTTGTATCCCTGGGCAGGAGATAAGTGATCCTAGGTCAGAGCCCTGATAGCTTTCACATCAGGGTTTCACAGAAGAAGCTGCTCTGTGAAAATGCTGTCCCTATATTAATATCTGACTCTTGCTGGGCACTTACTATGTCATATTTTATTTTCAAAGGAGGGAATCTTTCCCTCTTCACTCTGTCACATTCCTATGGAAGGATTCCCCGCTAAGGAAATTAAATTCTGGTGCAGAGCCAGACACAGAGGAAAAAGCAGGAGAGCCATCCACCACCACCACCACCTACCCCAGGCACTGCTGCAAACCTTGGAAACACTTCCAAGGGTCCCTGGCTTCACCTCCCCAAGGGACTAACCCCCTGCCCACTTGGAACTGCATACCCTTTACCAGTAAGCAGGACTGCTGGGTGTCCCCCCACCTATGCTTCCCCTTCAAATGGCACAGGGTATCCCAGCCTTCTTTTCCTTACATAGGAAGTACAGGTTTGCCTCTAGAAGCAAGCTTCTATCTCATCCCAGTGTTTGGATAAGTCCATTTGTGGTCTGCCTCACCATCTCCCCCTACAGGAACCCCTGAATATTCTGGTCCCTCTGTCTAGATTCAAAGAGGGGAAATGTGGAGCCCCACTTTATCCTCAGACAATTCCATTCTCTAATGCCACTTTCACTGAAAGCTTTGTCTTAGCCATTGGAGGGCGTCTGTTTGCCTCAAGTTATGACGTTGGTAGGATTAATATTGTTTCCCACCTGTTTGTTGATTCTTCAGTGTTTTCTGGTACTGGTCAGAGTTCTCCAGTAAAATGAAACAAAACCAACAGTCAGTCTTTCTGTCGATCTGTCTGTCTGCTCTCTTTCCCTCTGTCCGTCTGTCTCCCTCTCTGCGTATGAGTACACAGTGATACAGGAAAAAAGAAAAGGAGTGGGGAGGGAGAGACAACAGGAAAAAGAAATTGGTTTATTTTAAGGAATTGGCTCATGAAATTGTAACTTGCAGCCTGAGACCAAAGGTAGCCTTTGCAGACAGAATTCCTTCTTGCTGGGCAGAAGTCAGTCCTTGTTTCCTAAAGCTTTCAATAATTGATTGGATGAGGCCTGATTGGAGGAGGCCTACCCATATTATGAAGAGTAATCTGCTTTACTCTAAGTTCATTACTTGTATATGTTAATGTCATTTTTAAAACACCCTCAGAAAAACATTCAGAATAATGTCTGACCAAATACCTGGGCACTATGGCCCATCCAAACTAATCATCACAGCTCCTCTTGTCAGAACCTCAGAGGGAAGGACCAAGTAAGGGGTACTGAGGGTTACTTCAAGCCCTCAAAACCTAAAATACTGTAGAAAATTATACACTGAGTTTTCAATATGGAAACTGAGACCTGGGGAAGATGTATGATTTGCCAAAGTTCACAGAACCAGCAACTGTCTATCTCAGAGCCTGTACCGATTCCCCTTTTCCAACAGACACAGCTTCAAACCAGCTGTGAGGCGCAGGGGCTGTCATCTGCTCACACCCAGGACTATAGACTCCAGCTCCCCACACCAGCCAGAGCCCTCCTGCTTCCCATCAGCTCAGGGCACACCACAAGCTCCCAGGAACCCGTGCTAGCTGACAACCAGACCCACGGCAGTTACAAGCATGGTTTTTAATGTGTTACTGAGCTTTTAGAAGGAAAATCTTCAACATACGAGGAGGAGCGAGGCCAAGGAGAAAACAGTGCTGCAACTAGAGCTGGGGAAACTGAACGGTGAGCAAGACAAGTGTGAAGCTGTGCTAAGGAGGAAGGTCATGGAGAATCCGGACCTTGGCGCATACAAGGTGGACAAGCTGACCTGAGTCTGATGTCATCAAGCTCAAGAAGAAGACGAAGTGTTCTCAGTGGCTTGTCCCCCGCCTCAGGAAAAACCAAATGTAAATCCTATCTGGAGGAAAGCACAGGCCTCGTGATCATCACAAGGTTCATCAAAAGATGAAGTCACACACACACACAAAAAAAAATCACCAGATGCACAGGAAACAAGCCACTAAGGCAAGAATAAGTGGCAACTCGAAACACAGATCTTTCAAGCACTTCAGACACAGTACCATAACTATAGGCAAGAATTATCAAACACAGTAACATAAATGCAGGCAAAAGGTTCAAAATGGGGAGGAAAAATTTAAAACAGAACAATAAACAAAGGGCCAGGAAGATTTTTTAAAAAATGAACCAAACAGAACTTTTGGAAAAGTATCAGTGCCACGAGAGTCATAGAGAGATATTTATAATACGCAAAGCATTTAACTTGGATATCTTATTGTCACTCCTATAAAGTGAGCAGGCTAGTTATACTGTTCCCATTTCACAGATGAGAAAACTAAGGCTGATAGATACAAACAAGCTTCCACAAGATCTCATCAACAGGGTTCACTACTGAGGACCCCCCCCCAATCTAGAACTTTCGACTTCAAATTTTGTGTTCTTTCCATATCACTAGAGGTTGCATTCAACCACAGGGTCTCTTTTCCCTCCTGTCAATCACCCAAAAAGAATACGAGAGTATTTGCTCACCCCTGCCCTCCTCTAATGTCCAGCCAGCAGGCAGTGACCTTATTTTTCCAAAGAGGCCACAAAGAGCGGGGAATGGTCTGGGAAAAGAACAATTGTTGCGAAGAGATCCCCCGCAGAGGGCAGGACAAGCTCCGACAAAGGAGTGGCAAGCTAGCCCCTTGCTCACCTGGGCTCACGACAAAGGAAAGCTAGAAAATCCTTTTCCTTCACCCAGGGACAGCACATCAATTATGGATTATTAGATCAGATCTTCATTTTAATATTTCCTCCATGTATTATCACCTCTCCTTCTCACTGGAATTCTGTCTTGGGAGTTATTTAACTGATGTGCAGAAATCTAAATTTAATTTATTATGATCTAACTCACTTTAGAAGCCAAATTACCCTGCACTGGAGAAGGATCAAGTCAATATCCCACTTGGCTTTCTATTTATCTTCTGCAGGGTTTTCTCTCCATCCCTTTAGTATTCATTTTATCTCGGGTACTGGTCATAAATTTCAATTTTCTTCAGAATTAGGCAATTGTTCCTTCAATGTTGTAGTTTAATGCTTAGTATTAATTATATGAGCGTCACTCCTTAAAGAGTTTGATAGATAGAATGGACATATAATGGAGGAGGGATGGGCTATTTCTAGGACCAAATGAGGTACCACATAATTCAACAGAGATGAGTGCACTCCTCCGTTTCCCCCCCTCCTATCCCTTTTCACTTTCTTCTTCACATTTCTGCTTCAACAGAAAACAGATCTGCTGGGACCTGTGCTATTGTGGCACCTCTGAGCCAAGGGGCCACTGCCAGCCAGGACAGGAAGCCCACGTCTCTCTCTAAGGCTGGATTTTTCTCCATTTGATTTTGGTCTTGTTTAGTCTCTGACAGTAAGAACAAACACTTCCCAGCTCTCACCATTGCCCCTACATACACACTCGCCTCCCACATCACAATAGCATGCCACAGGCAAATACAACTTTGGGGGAAGCTTCCAGCTTTCTAGAAGAAAAGTTCCAATAATTATTATAATTGCCTGAAAACTCCACAACTGTGAAATATAATATGATTAGCTGAATGGATAGAAGCCCAGTTTTTGTTTCTGGAATAGAAAAAAAAAAAAAACTCACACAATTTGGACCTTATATGGAGATTAATTTGCTTACTAATTAGCATGAGAGGGAGGTGCCAGAAAAGTTGAAATCAGCATGATGAGGGAACATGGCTGGCTCCTGGCACATGCCAGAATGTGTGAGTGCTATGGCTGATGGGCTGCTTCCTGCTCACCAACACCCATAAACCTCCCACCGGAGATTAAACCCAAAGCTCCTTTATGTATATGGGCACTTGAATGGCTTGTCACATGCCTGAAGTGTAGGTCTCAGTTGCTTTTGGACATGAAGACTGAGAAAGCCAACCCTACCCACATCCTTTATTTCTGCATTCCCTTCTTTTTGGGTTGAGAGATGGAGAACAAGAATGGAGGGGCCCAGGTACCAACACAAGGCTCAGGAGAAGAGATCTTGTGGACTGGATAGTGACACAGGAGAGTGGATCTGTCCACAACCAGGAGGCCAATGCTGGAAAACAGCATGCACTAAGCCTATATAGGCACCAGCACTCAGGACAGACCCAGGAGACGGACTAGACATATGGCAACAGCCAGAAGTGACTTAGGAAGGACAGCCTCCAGTGCACAGAGCTGGATGCTGAAACATGATGTTTCTGGTGTACACAATCGAACTGCATGAGGTCAGGTCGCCACATTGAGAACATTCAGCAAGCTTGATGTAGCAATCACCTCCCAGGGGCAAGAGTGTGAGGGAAGGGAGGATATAACCATCCAAGTGGGCCCTACAGTGAAACCAAGAGTGGTCTCCCATAGGACAGAGACAGAGGCACCTGGTCAGAGTCCATCCTTCTGAAGCCCACATCTAGAAGAAAAGAATAGATTTGCATCTCTTTGTAACAGAAGAGCTCTTTGACTTAGTCACTTTCTCATCACTAGAACACAATATCTCATACCCACAAGTTAAAGGAGAGTTATTTTGGCTCATGGTTATGGTCCATGGTCAGCTGGCTCCATGGCAGAAACTGCACGGTAGCAGGGCCAGGCAGTGGAGAGCTGCTCACATCCTGGCATCCAGGGAGCAGGGACAGAAGGAAGGAATGCTTGATCTAATGAAACCATGATCCATTCATGTCCCAAAGCCTAACCTCTGAGTGTGTGAGATTTCAGCAGGTTCACTCTTGATCTTAAACTATAATTCTCTTCCTTCAAAAGATGGACTTCTTTCCTCTCTTTATCTTGCTGTATAGGGCCAAGAACTATTTTAAAGCAACATCAGAAAGTTCGTCAATGTAAGAAATAGCTATGGGGTTAAGCAATTTTCAACAGGCCCTAATGAACCAAGGTATTTAGTAGAGTCACAAATAAGCGGGCCTAGGGTCACTGAGAACAGAAACACAAGTGTAAATGGAGGTGCCTTGTAGGAACTGCATGATGTATACCTAGTTACCTTTCTTGAGACCTGTCTTTGGGTGAAACTAAACATGCTTATGGGCTAAATTTGGCCTGACAGCCACTGGATTATGACAGCAACAAAATAAAATGTAAAGGGTAAAGGAAACACAAAAAAGAGAAGAATCTAACAAATGGAAAAATGATCAGAGTAAACATTATGCTTTTGTGACTTCTTTTCTCCTTCAAGGGGTCCCTTGTTCATTTTAACTCAATTTCTTCTGGACAGAAATGCAACCAACAGCCTCTGTGTGTGTGTGTCGGGGTGGGGTGGGGCGTAAATTGCGATGGGTAAAGAAGCAGAAGCACAGCCCCAGGGATGCTCCTCAGTTCCAGAAAGCCAGGCCACAGCCTTGGTATGGCTTTGCTCAGTGTGTCCATTTGACCTCTTGCAGTGCATTTCTCTCTCCATCACAAGGACAACACTAATCTTCCCCCACCAGATATAATGGGCCCAAATCAGATCTCAGAAGTGAGATATGAAAAATTACTTGGTATGGCATAATGCATATGTAACATATTATTATTGTCAACATGGCTGTGGTTACTATTATTTCTTTTGGAGTCTGAATGCTAATGGAGGGGAAAATGCAATTTACATTCAGGCAATTTATGTTTAGCTTTTTCTGCCTTCCCTATGGCAGAAATGGGCTCTCTGACAGCAGCCACAGGCATCTAGGTACTTCACCTTACTGTCCAGGTGCAAGGACCCATCACAGTCAACATTAGTGCTTCCTGGAGCTCCGAAGGTCTTTTCTTTCCAAAATCTCCATCTCAAACATGGGTTTGAGCACAGTGCCATGCAAATGATAAGACAAGACACTATTTTAAGCAATGTAATACATATGGTTATTATCAGCTTAGAAGGCTAGAAATCGAGCTGTGTGCTAAGTGTGATTTTATACACGCGAAAGTGAGGCTGTGCTGGGCGATCCTGTGGACAAACCTAGGTAGAATCAAAAATTTAAAACTGTCTGAGACTCCAGCTCACAGACAGCCAAAGAACTTGGAGTTGGGGCTGTCTGCTTGCTTTCCTGCCCTCTCTGTTGGGACTTTTTAGGCCCCAAGTGTCTTCTCTGGGCCTCCCAGACTTTGTTCCTAAGGGCTAGACTGGCCAGGCCAATAGTAGCACTCACAAGGAAGGTGGCTAGCAAGGGTTGCAGCTTCCTCAAATCTCTCCCCAGGTTCTTCTCAGGTAAAAAATGCTGATTTATTGGCAAAAATCAACTGAAAAGCTGTGGGAAGCTAGGCAAAAGGTGCGGCTTGCCAAGGCGACACACTCTCACCCTGGACTCAGTCTCTTGCACCAACTACTATAGCAATTAATTGTTTTGCAACTCTTATGTCATGCCAGAATCTAAAAATGTTTATTTAGGGTTAGGGTTAGGGTCAATATGCAGAACAATCCTGAGGCAGGTGCTATTATGTACCCCTACTCGATGATGAAATTGGGGACTGTAAAGTTAAAATGAAGGCCAAGGCCACTCAGCAAGGAAGTGGAGGTTCTGGGATTAATGCACATCCATGCACATCCTTGACTAGGACCTGACAGACCCAGGAATCATCCACAGAGCAAGGATTCCTTCCCCACGGCCTGCCTAGTAACAGACTAAAGAAGGCAGAGGGAGGAGACAGTGGCCAAGGATTTAGTGCTACAGTTTTGGCCTAGGCTGTCCTGGAAACAGTTTCCCTCACCTGTACACTCAAGTGGAACACTATGGCTAGGAAGAGTTTCAGGGTCAAATGCCCCTGAGTCCTGCCACTTGTTCCCTAAAGGTGAAATCAGCAAGAAGCTTCTAGCCCAGCCACATAGAATTTGTTTCTGCCCTTTCTACATTTCTGAGGTGGAGGATAGAATGCTGTGTGCAGCCAGAGCCCAAAGCTCACTGCATTTTCTATCTGCTCCATAAATAAGGTGACATCCACATGCCCTCTGGCTCTCTCAAAACTAGGTCGACCCACTGAATATGCAGGTGCGGGACTGGAATGAGTGACTTTGAAAAGATTTTATCTCACGGGACTCCAGGAGGGCTGCTGGCTGGCCTTTAATGGAAGGGGCTCTTTTTATGTCAAAAGTAGATCCTCAGTTTCCAGACGTCTCGCCTGCTGTTTCTGGAGGGGAACCGGATGCTTGCTTCAGCCAAGGGCACATTGAGTGCTATAGATGAGATGGCAAGTCGTGATGGCAGTAGGCTGAAAAACTGGGAGAAATCCTTATAAGCATGACCCAAATACTGGCCATGTCCACAACACAGCAGCAGCATCTTCCAGAACATGTTACATAAACTGTCTAAAGGGATTTATGATGTACTTGCTTACATAAACAACACTCACTGGGGCATTTCCCTCACCTCGGGGAGCACCAATAATTGCTCCCCAAATGACATACTCCTCATCATCTGTCCTTGTCCAAAGCCCCTGTGGCACAATCCCTTCTGCAGCTCCATCCTGTAGCGACAGTAAGTGCTGGAGGGATGTTCAAAATGTCTCCCACACTTGAATTCAACTTCTTTTCCTCCACAGGAATAAGGCATACTCTCGCTTTAATCCAATCTGGTACTGTACAGAATCCAGATTTGCTTTTCAGATTCTTTGGGAAAAGATTAATCACTTCACCAGAGCTGTTCTGCTTTATGTTTTACTTTATGAAATTATTCAATATAAGACTCCTTTAAGTAATCCGTTTCCTTAGTGCATTAAAATTAGATTCTGGAGACAAAGAAACTTTACCATCTGAACCACTTTGCCAGAGCAGTATTCTGAGAAATGAAGTCGAAACTCTCAGAAACTCTGGTACCCCCTTGCCTCCCTGCTCACCTCTGTTATTACCTGCTGCTCAGCAGCGGGAAGGTAGAGCTCTGGCTGCACCTCTGCACAGGGCTCTTCCCTTAACAATTCTGTGCCACAAGAGTGGCCGCTGTATCTCTGCTGTGTCTCCGGTTTCACCTCTTCTTCCCAAGGGAATGAAGTCAAAGCCAGGGGCATGAATTCAACCCTCCAATTTCTAAAAACCTTTGGCTCTCTTTAATTTCTCTAGAACAGCTCCTGTCTGAGCCTCAGATTGGCTTAGGTGTGGCCCCCTCTTGACTCCTTCACGGACCTACTGTTTGGCTGTCTTGGCCCCATCACAGAGCCTCTCCCGGCATGTTAAACACTGAGCCTTTCCAGGTGGAAAAAGGTAACTGCAACCTCTCTCCTGTCTTTGAAATCAAGGCTAGAGGAAGGCAGCGGAGCAGCGGAGGTGGCGGGTGGGCCCTGTGCGTAGAGAAAGTAGGTCATTAGTGGTAAAGACTACAATTTTCAAGTGGTTGTTAATGCTCTGTTTATATGGATTTCTTCAAATGTGACATTTTAATGGCATCATAATTGTGTGATTATAGTGCAGTTGACAATGCTCAGGGAGGAAAGGCGACAGGGACTCTGGAGCCCTGCTGGGAGAGGCGGTTCCTGGCATGGGTGGCCAGAGGGACCATTTTGGCACTGCTCAGGCCAAGTTGCCTGACAAGCCCGAGAAGTGGTTTCCCAGAGCCCTCTGCTACACAAGGGTCTTCAGTTCCTATGAAACTTGCATGTGCCTGGGACAAAATAGACACCTTGGCTGCAGGACCACAGCTCAGAAGCTCACCAGTAATAACTGCATTGCTTCACTTCATTCATTTATTCACTTTATGCATGCATTCATTCCCCCATTTGTTTTTTGTTCCTTGAGTTCCTACTATAACCTTAGGGAAATGGTCAGTGGATATTCAGAAATAAGAGAACACATGAAGAAAGCAGAAAGCAGCAAGGAAAAGGATCCCATATTTACTGGGTCCCTATCAAGCGTCCAGCACTGAACCATGATTTGGTGCATTCATCTTGACCTCTGGGCAACACCATACCACACTGATGCAGACACTTTCAAATGTTCTTGTCTCCTGGCTCCCAGGACTTCCTTCTCTCGGGCTTCTGTTCACTCCTGGCCTCTTCTCTGACTCCTTCACTGGGCCCACCTTTCCCTGGTTTTTCACATGCTCACCAATGGAGACTACTTCCAAGACTGTGGCTTCGTAAGTGGAGAATTCCAAAGATAGGTTTCCAGCTCAGATTTCTTTTCAGGGCTCTGGGTCTGTATTAAACAATTGTCTGCTTGGCAGCAGCATGTGGAAGTCTCACAAGCATCTCATCTTTAACAGGTCCCCAGTAGAACCCTGCCTGACCTGCTATTACCACTGGCCTCCTCCAAGCTTGCCCAAGTGAAGAGACAGTAGCACTAGCCACGTATCGGCACACGCCAGGGACCTAAGAGTCATTCTGGAAATGTCTTTGTCCCTCACCTTCGAATTTATCCTGACTGCTTGAACCACACACACACACTCACACACACACACACACACACACACACACACGTGCACACCCATTGCCATTCCCTATCAATTCTACTTCCCAACATGTCTCTGCCTGTCCACTGCCCTCTCCTATCTCTGCAACCATGTTAACCATCACTGACCCTGTCCTGGAATACTGCAGTAGGCCCCAACTTGACTCTATTCTTTGACACTTGGTTCTCCTAATTTGTTTTCCACAGTCACCTTCTTAAAATTGACATGCAATTCCATCTCTCTTATTCTGGCTCCAAATCCTCCAGTGGCTTCCACTGCACTTAGAATGACATCCTCACTCCTTTCTGAGGCCCTCAAGGTCCTGCCTGACCTGTGTCTGCACTCTTACCTGCCTCATCTGCTCTCCATCCCTCTCAGTCCCTTGCGCTGCAACCACACTGGCTTTTCGCAAGGCCAGCTTTCCCAACTCAGGCCTCCATGTGCTCTTCCTGGAATATGCACCCTTCTTGGAATATTCTTTGTCTGACCAATTCCCACCCATCCAGTGGGTCTGAAATTAAGCACAATATTCTATCTTTTAGAAGGCGTCTACAAACCTGCAAGCCTGAACCAAAAATTTTCTATACCTTCTTAGAACTTTGCACACCTCCTTCATAGGACTTGGAAGTCACAGCCTAACCAGGAACTGTCCCTAATATTCCGAGTTTCATGCTTGCCTCCTGACCAGGCTTCTTGAAAACAGCGACTGTGTCTGTCTCACTCACTACTATTACCATTGGCACAGCTCCTAGTACACTCTAGGCCATCACATACATGTTGAACCGACACCCAAGAGAGATAGGTCTGCCTCTTTCCTCCATTTATGATTTCTCTGACCCCAGGCATGTCACTTAACCGCACTCTGTCAACCAAGAGAGGCTCAAGTGTCTGTTCTGCAACGTTGTGATACCGTTTTACAGATCAAACACTATGCAATGTGCCAAGGACACTTTTAACGCTTAATAAATAACTGCAAGTTTACTTGTTAGTAAAGTGGAGACAACATGGTATGTCCATGAAATGGAATAGGAAGGCAATCTCATTAGCAAGGTAGCAAGGTCTCTCAAGAGCCAAAACATATGACTTTGACAGTTTACCCTCACTACCTTGCATCTTAGGGTGAATCACTATTACTTGTTGGGTCTCTGGTAAGACATCCTTATTTCAAGAAAATGTGGCCCACATTTCAATGCGACAGAATCCACAGTCCTTCTCCCCAAATCAATGGTTCTAAAGTCACAGAGGCAAAATTCTATTTACAGTACCGAGATTTCATGCTACACAGGAGCTGTGGGAAGCTACTGGCTGTTAGGTCCAGTGGAGAGGACAGGGTACCCCTTTGCAAAGAGGAGCCCACACAGGGAGACACACCTGCAGAAAAAAAAAATCAACAGTGCTCTCCCTGTTCCTGTCCCAGCTGCCTCTTAGAGGGCTGAAGCTGGTTTTCAGCTCTGCCAGCCTCTGCCCACCCCATGCCGGGCACATTAATGAGGCCTGCTGTGCACAGGGACCCCATAATTGGTCTCTACTCTGCTGGTGCTTTAAAAACCAATGACTCTGAGATGCATCCTCCAGATGTGCTGTCCCAGCCCTGGCTGCCATCTGGGAGGCCACAGAGCACACTGCTAGAGGCCTACTGGGAGGAAAAGGGGTGATGTGTGCCTGTTGCCTAGGGCAAAAGGTGTCTGAGGTGGGCTGGGGTAGAGAAGGGTGGGAAGTTAGCCCAATCAGAAACATCTCCATTTCTTGGTGCCATAGTCCCCACTATGGAAGATATTTCCTTACATTCTTCGTGGAGTTGAACACCAGATATATGCCGGGGATTTATATCATTAGGTCATCTAAAGACAAAAGTGCACCTTTAGTTTTTCACAATGCTATTAGGATGATCTGTCTAAGATACAGCTGTATTCCATTGCCAGAATAAGTCAAGTCTTGCTCTGGACTTTGGGATTCATCTGGCTTAATCCTTGATCCTTAATGTGGTTCCCACATACTAGTATCCTTACATCAAATTTCCTTCACCTTTGTTCGATGTAAGCTGAGCAAATCTAGTCTATGAAACCTACAGTGTGCCCTGTCTAATACCATGACACTCTATTAACTGCCTGTTGATAAGGCCCTCGTCTCCTAACTTGTGCACCTTGGAGGCAGGAATGTGGGTCTTCTCTCTGAATCCCAGGCACCCGTTAGAGAGGCTGAGAATCCTAATGAAGACAACTGATAGCCTGTGGCCAGCTCTCCCTCTCCACCGCACTCACGTAACAAAAACCCTAGGAACAGAAGGAAATTATACAAATAAGTTTCATGCTATAGAACAATTTAAGAATGTGAATTTAACAAAATAAGAGCTAAAAGATTAGATGATAAAACAGGAAAATAATTTAACAAATAGAGAACCACAAAAAATTTTTGCAGAACCACTGTAAGTGCAGAAACTCCAAGAAGCAGAGCAGACACAACAGGAAATCTAATGACTTATACCAACTAAAGGGTTCCAGTTTCAGCTTTGCCACCCATGGGCAGTGGAACCTTAAGAAAGTCACTGTGAGTTCAGCAGAGAAAGACTGAAATTATTAAAGCAACTAAAGGGGAGAAAAAAATGTAGTAAAACAGCAAAGGTGATCCAATACTGGAAAAAAAGGTAAACATAAAACAGAAACAGATGGAACACACAAACAAGTATTCATTTGTATTTGTTTAAAAAAACTTCTAAAATTAAAAAGAACCCTTAATTTTTAAATTAGAAGAATAAGCCACATTTATTTTAAAAAATTGATACAAAACAACCGATGCAAGAATATTTCCTGGTTTGGGTAATGAAGCTTGAAATTCAAGAAAGAAATCGTAAGCATTCAGGCAGAACTAACAAGTTACCTACAAAAGGGGAAACATTCAGCTGACCTTGACCTTTCCTGCAGTAGCATTCAGTGTCAAGAGGACAATGAGGCAACACCCACAAGAGGACTCCAGGTATGACTCATGAGTACCTTAGCTTGCTGGGGAGATATTCAAGCACAGAAGATGACAAACTGACACTCCCAACATCTGAGAACTCAGGGATATATCACTTGTGTCAGTTTTCCATCCCTGTGGCAAAATACTTGAGACAATTAACTTATCAAGAAGAAAGATTTATTTGGGCTCATGGCTTCAGAGCTTTCAGTCCATGGTAAGTTGGCTCCATTGCTCTTTGGCTTGTGATAACATTGCATACCATGGAGGGGACCATGTGGTACAATGAAGCTAATCATCTCATGGTAGCCAGGAAGTAAAAAGGCTGAGATTCCAATATTTCCTTCAAGGGCACTCCCTCAGTGACCTAACTTCTTTCCACTAGGCTCTGCCTCCTAAAGATTTCTTATCACCTCCCAGTAGCACTGCAGGCTGAGGATCAAGTCTTCAGCATATGAAGGACACTCGAGCTCCAATCTATAGCAGCACTTATGAGACCATTTTGAAGATTCTACTAGATAATAACAACCAGTCATTGAAGTGATTCTACTAGATAATAACAACCAGTCATTGAAGTGATTCTACTAGATAATAACAACCAGTCATTGAAGTGATGGTTCAAAATGAAAAGCCCAGGAACAGAGTGTAAGAACTATTAGAGAGCACTGTGTGTAGTTAATTATGAAATTGAAAGTAAACAATGATGGGGATGGTCTTGAAATGCTATGAAAAGATTCCAACAATCTAAAACGAACAATGCTGACAACTGGCTTTAAGCTTCTATCACTCTAAGCTTTCATGAAAACTGCTAAGAAGGAATAAAAATAGATAAACCTAGGTTTTCTGAAGCTATGGGCTCTGACACATGGGCTCTACCACTTACATTTATAAGACTTGGAGTGAGCTACTCAGCTTATTGAGCCTCAGTTCCCTCGCCTCTACAAAGGAGAGAAAAAGCCTGTCTCATGGCTTTAAAGATTAAATGAAAATGACAGATGGAAAAAGCAGTGACTTGTTCATAGTGACTAAACTATGAAGGTGATCAAAGATGAGGATAATGATAAGAATGACAGTGAGCACTTGCTTTGCCCACACCAAAAAATAAAGGCCAGGGAAGAACAGCAGTTCCAGGCTGAACGGCAAGGAGGAGACTCTGGGTTCTCAGAGGTTCTGTTGCAATACTTCAAGTCAGAGCAGGGGGAAGCCTTTCCTAATGGGCCCTCGACTTCCAACAAGAGAGAGAGCAAAGCCCGGTCCTCAGGACTGAGGCAGAGGAGTTGCAGACATAATGAGAAGGAGCAGGGTGGGAGGTGGTATGTATGGGCTAAGTGCCAGTGGCCACCTCCTCTTGAATGCCCAGATGGGGTCTGTGTATGTCCAGCACTGAGGAATGGAGTCTATGGCGATGTAACATATATGGTCAGAAAGTCAAGGTGTAGAGTCAATCTGGACCCACTGGCAGTGTGACCTTGAGCAAGTCATTAACATGTCTGTGTCTCTTTTCTCATCAGTAAAAGAAGAGAGCACAAGGCACTGCTCTCTATAGTAAGAGGGTACAAGGCAATCGTCCTTGCCTCTAGGTCTACCTTGTACCTAGAGTAGAGTTCTGAGTGTTGAGTCTGAGTCTGGTGCAGTACTGCAGGAGTCTTTGCTGGTACGATTAATTCAACAAGCAAACCAGAGAAAAGGAGGGAGGTGCAGAAGAAAACAGATTGAAATGCAGATTACAGGTCAGGGGGCCAATGAAAAAGGTAGGGAAGGGCTAAAGCTCTGAGGTCTAGGACAGAGTCTACCCATTGATTGGCCTTAAAGAAGAGTCTACTGATTCCCTACCAGGCCACCTCCAATCTGCTCACGGTACCCCAAATCTATGCCTGTGGGAGAGTTACAGAAAGTAGACAATCCTACTTTATGAAAAAAGGTTCAGAAAAGCTGAGCCCAACTATCCCCAAACCAGTCAACTAATGCTTCAGACAAATCAAGATAAGATACTTATTGGGGGAAAAGCTGTAATTTTATAGTAGATGACACCTGACAGACACAACCCTAGCCAAGCAATCAAGGTTAATGTCACTGATCATAAGACATGTCAATACCATATATCCCCTGAAATGAAATGCTGAGGACTCAACCACATCTGGTATTATTGTCAAAAACACTTAACCACAATCTGATCAGGAGGAAACATCAGACAAACCCAATTGAGAGACATTCTACAAAATAACTCACCAGCATCCCTCAAAGTGTCAAGGTTATGGCAGACAAGGGAAGATGGAGAAAGGGTCACAGATTGGAAGAGACAAAGGAGATACAATAATCAAATTGTGGAATCCTGGAGTGGTAACCAAGGCTCAGGGATCACCGTATCAGGCAAGTCAGCTAGAGCGAAGCTTGGTGCAGTTGAGGGGGTGGAATCTTGGGTAGGAGGAGATGGTGAGAATCAGTTACCGCTGCAGGTCTATTCTGCTAGTCCTCCTGTGTTAGTTTGCTAGGGCTACCATCAAGCAATATAACAGATGTGGGGGCTTAAACAACAGAAATTAATTTCTCAGAGTCCTGCAGGCTAGAAGACCAAGGTCAAAGTGTCAGCAGAGTTGGTTTCTCCGGAGGCTTCTTTCCTTGGCTTACAGATGGCCAGTTTCCCTGGGTCCTCACATGGTCTCATCCCTATATATGAAAATCTCTGACACCTCTCCCAGTATTCCTAATCTCTTCTTGTAAGGATACAAGAACTCAGACTGGATTATACCAACCTGAATTACTTCCTTATAAGTCATATTTCCAAGGAAAGCCCCAGTGAAGGAGGCAAGGGGTTAGAGCATCAACACATGAATGACACAATCCAGCACATAACACCTAACCCTATAAGTTTTCCTAGATGTTGTGATTAACCAGAATCCCAAAGAAGCTGCAAAATGGAGAGTGGACTATTCCGGATGGAGGGGTGCACCGCAGTGGGTGGTGGTGTGTCCACACACGGATTCCTTCCATGGCACCTGCACAACCATCCCTCGGTGGCTGGAGTGTTGGCTGCTAACTTTTCACAACTGCCCCTTCTTCAGAGGCCTGCCCTGTACTCAAGACCTCTTTCTCCTAGGAAGTTACATCCCCAGCCCCAGAGAAAGAATGGCATCAATGACTGGACAGTCTAAACTAATCTCTAGCCAAGTCCACATCCTCATGTAGCATCTTCTCCAGCCCTCACTTGCGCCCTCGTTCCCCTCGTAAATGACTTGCACAAGGTTCAGCTTATTTGGAATCTGAACCAAGACCCAAAGTACCACCAAGAGAGTTTAGAGTAGTGCCTAACACAGAGTCACCACTCTCCAGATGTTAGGTAGCATCACTACCAGGTACCCGGCTCTGTGCTAGGTGGACTCAGAGCAACTCCACAAAGTGAATAATATGATGATTATTTCCTGGATGAGCTCAGTCTGCCAAACTAGCTGTGGCAGCCTTCTAATTTGACCCACAAGCTGTCCTTTCCAATGCTCAGTCTGTTAATACCATATCTGTTTCACACATCAATTTTGCCCCTACATTTGCATAATGATTACTAAGACTCTAATCCCTTTCTATCCCCATGGACCTGAGCAGGTATGGCTTATCCCTGGCTCCTTGCATGCTAGGATCTCCCCTCTTGTGGCCCATGAGGCCTCTGGCAGCAACCTGGCTCCCCAGCATTTACCTGACATTTCCTGTCCC
This sequence comes from Dasyprocta punctata, assembly GCA_004363535.1. NCBI lineage: Eukaryota > Metazoa > Chordata > Mammalia > Rodentia > Dasyproctidae > Dasyprocta > Dasyprocta punctata. The sequence continues at coordinate 47,160 of RJWM01014989.1, forward strand.
CTTGCCCACTGCAAGTATTGCTGACAGACCCTAGCTATATGAATTTTCTCAACTCTACCATGACCTTAAAGCCATCCGACTTTACTGAAAGTAGTGCAAGGAACATAGTATCCACTTTATGAATACTTGAATTTTCCTCTGAGTAAACAGAATTTTTATTTTTACCTTCAGAGGACCTAGGTTCTCAGCTTGGTGGAGCAAAAAAGACTAGAATCCTCAGCTCCAGGTGTGGAGGGGAGTGGAAGGGGAATAAAACCAACCACATTTCCCCACTCTGCAAGGAGTGGTTTTCCCCTGCCCCGAGTCACAGTCTGTAGAGATCACCGAGGGAAGACCTAGGAAGCACAGTGTCTCTCACCCCACGGTGTGACTTCAGGCTGGCAGGGCACGATGGAACTGTGGAGAAAGATGGCACTTGATGAAATTAAAAAGCAACCAATTTAAAAGAGATTAAGCAGGGAAAAGGGGATTTAATGATCAGCTTTTGCCACTGTGAACTAACTGAACCCACTGGCATGGAGACTAATGGCTTAATATGTTGTTAAACAAGGGTGAAACGTCAGTATGAGTAATAAGGGCATCTGTAGTTATAGCGACAAGGGGAAAATTACCCTCGCCACAGGTCCCTGGCCTTGGGGGTGGTACTTCACTCATTTCCTGGCTGAGGTCAGGGCCAACCATTCAGCTGCTTGCCATTCCCAGGGGAAGCAATTTTCACGAGAAGAAAGGGGTGTGAAAGGAAGAGAGCCTTGGGGAGCCAGATGTCAGACAGGAGGCCAGCGGCTGCAGGATTTGACTTCAGGCTGGAGGAAGAGTCAGCTTTGCAGGACCGCAGAGGAAAAAGTACCGCACGCAATTTATTCTCGCTAAGTCTAGGTGGGTGAGCTTTGCTTTCTGTTTTTTAAGGTATTTGACGAATGACACATGGAAGGATAAGGTATGGATGGGCAAAAGAAAGCAAGAAAAGTTGTGCAGGTTCCTTTGGATGCAAGAGCGTGATTTCGGGTGTGGCGACAGAGAAAACACAGCTCATTTAACTGAGCACATAGACCTCAAGACCTCAGGACCTCTCACTGTGGTCTCAGGTTTATTGGTTGCAGGGTAGACCTCTACACTCTCCACCTACATTGGCCTTATAATCCATGAAGATATTCGGTGATCAGTCACGATGTGAGTGAAAGTGTGAGTGACCCCAGCTCCCCACACACACAATGACAGGATCAGGAGACGGCAATGGGAGTCAGGCATCCCCAGTCCCATGCTTAGTGCTGTCACATATAATCCTAAGAACAACTCTGTGAAGTAGGAAAGATGAAGTATATCCCCAAGGCCACACACTGGTACAAGGCAGTCAGGCTTCAACACAGGCATCCTAAATCACCGCCTCTCGTGCCTCGCTGCTCAGGGACGGGGACAGAAGCCCGGAGGCAGGATGCTTCTCATGGAGGGCAGAGCTGTGGCATTCCACACAGCTCTTCTGCTGAAACTATTCAATACCAAATAATGTAGCCTTAATTTAGAAATTAACTTAGGCTTAGAATGTGTTGATAGAAGAGTTTATTTTGAGTGGGTTTTGCTATAATTTTTACTTGGAAAGAACCCCTTCTTCTAGAACTGCAGGGTCTACTGTCTGTCACCTGCTCCAGCAGCCCTGTCATGCTGTCATTGTGAGGGGTCTAGGGACACATCTCATTTTCTCATTCAATGACCACTCACTGAGAAGCTGTCTGGGCCCTACTTGGCCTGGGTAGGAAAGAAGATATGTTGGTTTCACCACCACACAACCAGTCTTGCCCAAGGGGACCCTAAAGTTGACTGTGGAAGGTCAGAAGGATTACAGAGAACACATCTGTGGGACACAAGGTCTTCTCTCTGGGGCACTCCCTGTTTAGAGGCAGGCACTTAGCTTTAGCCTGGATCCTGGATACTCCTGAGGATGGCGGCATGGTGCAAAGGAAAGTACAGTATTCTATTCCAGCTCTGCATTCATTTCATGTCACCCGAAGGAGACATGCTTAGAAACTCTGTTTGTCCCTCTGAAAAACAGAAATAATAATGCCTGTGCTGCCTAGGTCATAAAGTTGCTGTGGGAATTAAGTAAAAGAATGAATGTCAAAATGCATAGACAACCAAATGACTCCCTACAAATAAAAAGTCTTGCTCCCGTGTAAGGAGTTAAGTGTGGGACTGGACTGGGACTGGGATAGGGTGTAAATGACTCGGTCTATTCTGTGACCACAGCTCTGCTGAACAGACAAGTACTGACAGGCATGGACTGGGAATCAGGCGTGTTGGATAGATGTGTGTTGCTGCTGTAACACAGTAAAGCAGATCACTACCCACAACATGGAAGCAGACTCAATCTCCAGCACTGTATGCTTTAATCGTGTTCATTAAAAGAACTTTAAGGGGTCCGGCCCAGCCCGCTCACCCCGAGCGGCGCAGGCACCGATCAGGACGCAATCATGGACTGCCTTCTGGGGTCCTGACCCCAGGACCTTGGAGGAGAATGAGAAGGG
>RJWM01014990.1:0-25984 GCA_004363535.1 Dasyprocta punctata
ACTCAAAGACAACTGACTGGCGGCTGTGACATCTGCCACCCCCAGGAGTCCTCAGAAAACATGGGCAATGCCCACTCCTCCCCCACACTCAGCTGCAGGTGAGGGGAAAGGAGGCGCTTTCCTAATGCCGGCCAGCAGTGGGCTCTAACCGCATCACCGTAAGAAAACAAAGAGCAAGGCGGCCCTGTGAGGTAAGAAGCTCTGGCAGCAGACGGACACACAAGGACACTGGTCCCATGGATCCCCGTGGTGTACAGAATAACCACACACTTCTCCTTCACTGTCTGGAGGTTCCACCTGCCACTGCCATGGCCACCGAGGGTCACTGAGTGTCACCACACACCAGTTTGCCTCCCTGCTTATGCAGTAAGGAGCTGGCCAAGTCCGCCTCCACCTGTTGCTCAGCCTGACCCCAGGCACGCAGGTCCCCCGCCTTCCCAGCACCCAGCGAAGGATTCACCCCCTCAGCAGGGTCCCTAACCTAGGCCAGCACCACACAACCCAGGAGCAGCTGAGAGCCTCAGGAAGCGAGCAGAGCTTTCTCAGGACAGCTCTGCATTCCTCCGCGTGGAGGCCACAGTCCTCTCAGGCTCCTCGAAGCCGGCCAGCGGCCCGACTTCCGGTCTTCACACCTCCGAGCCTCTCTGCACCATGGCAGCTGCCTGCAGCTCCTGCGTGTTCATGGCCTTGGCCACCTCGGCCCCCTCAGCCCATGCTCCATCTCCTGTCTCGCTGAGGACCACCCCGACTGTGGGAACAAATGTGGAGGCTGCGCCACTGTCTCCTTTCTCCCCGTGATGGGTGAAGCGAGTGTGACCCTGTGGGAGTGGAGCCCCCTGAGCTCAGGGGACGCTGGTCATTCTGTCACGGATGTGACCAGGCTCCCTCAGCAGGGCACCCATTATAGGTGTTCGTCAGTTGCTTCAGAATAGACAAATGAATTTCAACTAATTTCTCTCACACCTCTGGATGTTGCCACAAATCTGGGGATGAGGGCAAAACAAATAGTGAAATATAAAAATAAACTCACTCAAGAACAATCAAGTATCTAAGCCATTTCGTTTCTTTTCTCCAAACAACAAAAGCAGCCATGATTTGCAGGTACATAAATCTGAATGCTAAGAATTCTGCCCTTCGCCTTTATTTATGTTAGGAGCCAGCTTTTTCTCATTAACTTCAATGAAAATAATGAATATAAATAAACAATGCAAAACTAGGCGCACATTTAACTATCAGTCCTTTCTGATTACAGGTGGCCCGGCCCATGGTCTGCAGTCTCACGTCTCACACTGAACTTGCAGAATGCATTAAGGATATTTACCCATCTGTATGACGTGTGAGCTCTACCACAGATTACATAATCTGTCTTTCAGTACAGACTTGCCTGGTTTCCTTTCCTGCATGCAGAATTATCTTGTGACTTTGTAAGGAATTATCTTGTGATTTTGCAACAGGCTATCACCTTCAAAATTTAAAGGTATTGCCAAAACACTGACCCTCTGCAATGAGGGCAAGTGTGTTTGGGGGGAAAAAGATGAGAACACCAATTATATACAAAACAGTACCAGTTTTGAATGCAGACAAGAACAGTGCCTATAGAGAAGTGCTATCATATCAAGAATATAGAATTCCTGTAAGATTTCCAACTAAGCAGCACATATGAAGCAATGTTTGCAATAAACATTTTTGCTATCTCAAAATCTAAATTAAGAGAGGATCACTACAGGGAGGTAAGACAACGCCGCAAACCCAACCTGACTGGCGTCCAGTCTCTCACGCTGTTCCGTTCACTGACCTCTAAGTGCCAATGAAACAGGCCTGCTCGAGACCCGCTGCACGTGACAGTGAGCGCAGGAGCGGAGCGGAGGGGGGGAGGGGCCTGTGACACCAGGAGCAGGGGAGGGGTGTGAGACACCAGGAGCAGGGGAGGGGTGTGAGACACTAGGAGCGGGGGAGGGGTGTGAGACACTAGGAGCGGGGGAGGGGTGTGAGACACTAGGAGTGGGAGAGGGGTGTGAAACACTAGGAGCGGGGGAGGGGCCAAGAGACCAGAACAAACTCCCCTCAGGAAACCCTGGGCGCACATCGGGAAAACATCCCAGAACACTCATTCACAGCATGAGACAGTAACATGCAGAGCTCAGGGAAAGTTGTGAAGGTTGTAAATCAGACGTCCACAGTGTGTATTCTGCAAATGGTAACGTCAGCAGAATGCAGAATGACCACCATTTTGAAGCTCCCTAAAAACTTGTTCAAGAGAGTATCAAAACGAAGCACATTATCTTTCACACAAAATTACCCTGACCATATGATTCTGAGTAAGAGAATGCTTGAACAGTGTCAAAACGAAAATTTGAAACATGATCTCACTGAAAACTAGGAAAGTTGATCTTTTAAAAAAACCTCCATCATTGCTTGAAGTGCTTGAAATTGAAATACTTTCATACTAAAATACTTCATTGGTTGTCTAAAACACTGTTTAATACAAAGTAGACAAAAGATCTTTATCTACAGGTTTTATTTTACTTTCTTCTTACTGAACGTATGTTAACAAAAAAAACTCTCAAATGATCTAGACAAAAGCTTTTAGTTCAACACATAATTGCAAGAAAATTACAATAACTGTACTAATTAAAATAATCCTGAATGAACACTATGTCATCTTAATGTTCCAGTGGTTTATAGAGATCTACTTCATTAGCTGAAATTGCTTTCCAGCGTTAGTATCAAATGTCATTTGTTAAAAATTGAACAATTTAGAAAATAATTTAACAAAGCCATTTTTTTTTTTTTTTTTTTTTTTTGCGGCACCGGGGATTGGCAAGCGCTTAAGCCACTGAGCCAAACTCCCGGCCCTGGTTTTTTGAGGCAGGGTCGCACTATGTAGCTCAGGCCGGCCTTGTGCTTGCGTTGTAGCCCAAGCCGGCCTCAAACTCACAACGCTCCGCCTACCTCAGCCTCCCGAGTGCTGGGATTAAAGGCGTGCGCCACCACGCCCGGCTTAACAAAGCCATTTTATCAAACACTAAGAACCAACATCTTTTTCAGCTGAATAAAGCAAGCAGATGTGTCATCAAATTGCTATAAAATAAATGAAGCCTTTTATGGTTTAAAAAAACATAAATTTTACTGCTAGCATTAAAAATACTATTTTCTGATTGCTTTAACCAAATCAGATTTCTTTCATAAAATAAATGAACATCAACTATATGCTGATGTTTTTTGCTGGCTGTAAATAAAACTTTTTATGATTCAAATGATGACCATCAAAGAACTCAACTATGGTTAACTAGAAACCGTCACCTAAATCATTCTAACATCTGCCAATAGATGGTTTTCAATGTTGATCAAATTGTCTTCCTGTAGTTTTTCATTCTAAATCATCTTATTCTATCTACTTGAAGTCAACTCCTTATGAATTCTCAAACATTGCTTTCTATACTGTCTTTTCCTCTTCCTTTTTCTAGCTACAAATATTCTTGGAAAATATTTGTAGCCACATAAGATACATATGTTTCTCCAAAAAGATCACTTCAAAGTCACTGTGCATCCAGTTTGCTCCTACATAGTAAGCCCAAAAAGGCTGCTTTATTTACAAAACCAAGTTGACATCACTATACCTCCAACACAGAATACCCTATATTTACTTGAACAAAATAAAATACTCTCCTACAAAAATTGACTTCATGTTGTTTTTGTTACATATGAAAAATACCCTCAGCACTCGGGAGGCTGAGGTAGGAGGAGCATTGTGAGCTCGAGGCTGGCTTGGGCTACAATGCAAGTGCAAGCCCGGCCTGAGCTACAAAGTGCGACACTGACTCAAAAAACTAGGGTCAGGAGTTTGGCTCAGTGGCTTAAGCACCTGTCTGGCAGGCGTGAGGTCGTGAGTTCAATCCCCGGTGCCACAAAAAAACAAAACAAAACAAAACAAAAAACCAAAACCCTCAAAACATTTCTTTCACAAACACTGTTTTTCATAAGCAAGGTCTAATAATTACTATTCTCTCTAACCTATGTGTTAGAAAGTCTCTTTTGTCTATAATACGTTTCAATTAACTTTAAAAATATACATTTTTTTAGAGCTGGAGATGTAGCTCAGTGATAAAACACTGGCCTTAGCATGCTCAAGGTCCTGGCTCCAACCCCTAGCAGTATGACAAAAAAAAAAGTGAACTTCTGAAAATTTCTCATAAGGCTCAATGCTAGAAATTAGGATAAAAAATTTAAAAATAGAAGGAAATTTCTATCAGGAAGAAACAGTGCTGTAGACCAAGTTTTCCATCATTCAGAAAACAGCAATCTGGTCCTAGACTGGTAAAACTTAAGTGGCAAACTGTTTCAGTCACCTTACTTTGGCTTTCCTCCTCCACTTGTTTTAAATGTGTGTGTTTTACTCTTGATCAGAATGTAAGTTCCTCAAAACCCAAAGATTTAGAGCGAATCACACACTGTGGGTGATCGATCTCACAAAGTCTGGGAAAGCTATGTGCTTGTGTATATGTTTGTGTGGATACACAGACAGACAGCACGCATGTGGAAAGCAGAAATGAAATGGTTCCAAACGATGAACGTGGACAAAGGTAGGTAGAAAGGTGTTTCTAACTAATCTTACTCTTGCAACTGTTTTTTAAGTTTGGGAGTAGTTACAAATCGAAAGATACCTTAAATTTTAAAAACATCTAAGGTCTCCAAAGGGGTAACACGCTTTTACAGTAGGCCCTTACCCAGCCCGTCTCCCTGGCCAGTCCCTGAACCGCACAAAGCAGAAAGAATAGCTGCGCAAGGCCTGACTAAAAGTCAACTGCAACACGTGAGTCAAGAGAAGCAAGAGAGAAAATAAAGACAAATCTAGGAAAGCAGTGAGGCCTCGACCACCTACTCGCTCACCCCAGTCTCTTTAAGGAAAGATGACGGGGCCGGGGTGCGGCTCAGGGCAGAGCACTTGCCCAGCCTGTGTGAGGCCTGGCTCCATCCCCAGCAAAAAAAATGAGGAGCCACGGTCTCAGTCCAAAAGTCTGAAGCCACCTCAAATCACTTCTGCCACTTCTTACCATGTCCCTCCCTTTTACCTAACTGCAGACCCACTATACACATGACCCCTGCATGGAGGCTGATTCCCTCCCTCTTGATATATTTTATTTATACATAAATAACAGTAATAGTAATAATAATACTAATAACATTGCAAGGATAAGTGGCAGCATCAAAGGGCTTTATGTACCAATGGATCATGTGACAATTAAGCCCCACGACTGTGCTGCACAGGTTGGGTTTTAACTGAGCAACACTGCGCTCCTCTAAGCAGCGTTCATAACAACACAGTGTGGGTGTCGCGACACGTTGGCCTAAGAGAATTCCAAGTGATCAGTGAGGTACCTCTCGTAGATGGCTTTTAAGGTCATCTGGTCGGGAACACCTTCAGTCTCCTCCAGGTACAGGATGAGCCACGAGGTCCGGTACGGCCACTGCTCAGTGAGGTTGATCCAGCTCGCCAGCCGGTCCCAGTTGAAAGTAATCTGATTGGCTCTCAGTAACCGGCCTTCAGGGAATGCAAAACACTCGAAACTTAATAAAAACATGTAACATTATGATAAGTGAAACACTGAATCTGTTCATAAAGGATGTACTTTTCAAAAATCTGCCATTTGCTGGGCGTGGTGGTGCATGCCTTTAATCCCAGCACTCGGGAGGCTGAGGTAGGCGGAGCATTGTGAGTTCTAGGCCAGCTTGGGCTACAACGCAAGCACAAGGCCGGCCTGAGTTACATAGTGCGACCCTGCCTCAAAAAACCAGGGCCGGGAGTTTGGCTCAGTGCCTTAAGTGCCTGTCCTGGCAGGCGTAAGGTTGTGAGTTCAATCCCCGGTGCCGCAAAAAAATAAAAAAAAAATAAAAAAATCTGCCATTACATTATACCACAAATTCAAATCTAGGATTCACATGGTTTCTAAAATCCAGAGCTGTACTATACAGATTCTAAGAACTTGAACATAACTCTGTTTAAGTCCATAGTGATTTTTTGTGTTTGACTATTGATTTTGACTATATATAAGCAAACAAAAATCTTTCAAACTGTATCACATGGTCTGTGCTGTCACCTCCAGTAGTCCCCATCTTCTAAGTGGCCCCTGCTAAGATCCTAATGGCCCTTCAAAGGGTCCTAACGTGCTGGCCCGTCCTTGTTTAGGTACAGGTGGGCACACAATCCCATACATTTTCATTTCTATGTATTGCATAGAAATGAAACTAAGGAACCCACCAACTGACTTCTGTTTCTAAGGCCTATTATTTGGGAAGGATTCTGAACTACTCATGCTGTTTTGTGCATGTATGCATAGGTGTGCTTGCTGCATTTTGTTTTGGACATTGAGAACTGAATTCAAGGGCACTCTACAACAGAGTTATACCTCGAGCCTTACCTATCTATCTATCCACCTATTTATCTATCCATCCATCTATCTATCTATCTACCCAGCTGTCTATCTAGATCAACCAACCAACCAACCGACGAGGTCTCACAAAGTTGCCCGGGCTGGCCTCAAACTTGCCCACCTGCCTCAGTCTCCCAAGCAGCAGTTAAACCACATCCAGCTATTGTTTCTTTCTTCATTATTATCAACTGAGCTTGTGTCTTAGCGCAGATTACTAGTTGTGTGGCTTTCAATGTAATGAGCCCTTTCCCTACTACTGTGAGGTACACAGCTCGCCGTCCAGTTCTCCCATCCCCAGACTCACACTCCCTCAGTGAATCTCTTACGCACACAAACTGCACTGCTATCACTGACGTCTTCTACCGAGAAAGTGGGCTCTGACTTGCTCATGAGTGACAGGGTCTTTACACTCCATCCAGTGGGAGCTACGGTCACAAGCATCTGAGAGCCAGGAAACCTACAGACTCCTTCTGATGCCGGGGACAGAATGTGCACCAACCAGAACAGCAGGTCCAGGCTTTGAGGAGAGGCAGCAAGCCAAATGAAAAAGTACAAAATAAATGAGTAGCAGATTATAACAAGAAATGAGGCAGTCTACTCTAACAGAGCATCAACAGGTTAATACAGAACTTAAGTATTTATACTTAAAAAGCAGAACATTAAAATCGGCTTGCAACACGGGTAACACACGCCTTCTACAATGTTCAAACTGGAAAAAGCCTGTGAGAAGAACTTGCAGAGCTGAACTGGAGCACAAGTTACAACAACGCGTGCACAGAGCTTCGGCCCCAAGGACTGGCTCTGACCCCGGAGCAGCAGCTTGGAAGAAGGCAGCGAGTGTTCCGCATCTAACTCCAGCCGCTTTACCAAGTGTTTCACACTCACTGGCTCAGGGCTGCTGAGAGGACTCAGTGGGAGAGACTGGCCTGGCGCGCTGGAGGCCTGAGAGCAACTCCCAATACTGAAAACACAAACAAAAAGCCAAAACCCACTCATACAGTACCTTAGTTATTGATGAAAAAGACCAGAACACGGGATTGTGTTGGGAGCAATGAAGAAAGAAAAAGCAAGAAAGGAACTACAACATAAAGGCCCTGCTGGAGATACAGACTTATGCGCCAAGTCCACACACCGAAGGAGGGACCGCGTCCCCACAGACAGACCTCTAGAATGGAAATGAACTATCAAGCCCAGGGAAGGATGAGAACAAAGGACATAGCATGGCTGGGTCAGGAAGCAACTGGTCATTACAGAACAGAAAAACTCTAAAACATCTGTGAATATAAATTCCATTTTAAGGATACACCCAGCCTATAAAAAGAAAGCTGGGCTGCTGGTGCACGCTTGTAATCCCAGCACTTGGGAGGCTGAGGCAGAACTGCTGAATGTGTGAGACCAGCCTGGGTTACAGAGTGAGTTCAAGGCCAAGCTGAACTGCCTCAGGAGATACAGAGGCTTTGTTTTAAAATACTAAAAAAAGAAAAACGTCCAATGAAGATATCTAGGATTATCTTTAAATTGTATTCTCTAAAAAGCCCAATAAAACAAATTTCAAATACCGCACAACTTTTATATAGGAAACCCCTCAATAACTGTCAGTATTTGTCTACAAAAATCCCAGACTCATTTCTGATATGAGCTCATCTATCGTGTGACTTTTGTAACACTGCAAGCCACTTGCAGCATTCAACAGGTAACACACATTTCTGCGTAGATGAGAATAAAAGAATAAGGATAAGCCTGGCATGGTAGCACAAACCTGTTAACCTCAGCACTCTGGGAGGCTGAGACAGGACAATTCCAAGCTCAAACCCAGCCTTGGAAACTTAGTGAAACCCTGTCTCAAAATAAAAAATAAAGGCTAAGGATGTAGTTTAGTGCAAAGACCCTGGGTTCAATCCTCAGTACTGAAAGGGAAAAAAATAAGGATAAGTAACATGAGTAGGGATCAAATTCAAACGCTTTGCCTTGCTCTTACCCTTTCCAAAAAGAGAAAAATTAAAAATTAAATCTCACATGAAGTAAGAGACTTAAAGTCACCAAGTTTTGTGATAACAACGTACAATCAAGGGTAGATGTACTCAGCACTGGAAACACACACACACACCCCCTCGTTTCTGAACGTATACTCCCTCCACAGGACACTGCACCACAGCTGGTGAGAAAAGTCACCTGTCACAGAGACAATGTTGAGCAACCGTCTCATGGTCTGAGGACTGATGTCACTGAACCAGTCCTCGGTGACCAGCAGTTTTGTGAGGTCAAACGACATCTGCCGGGTGACGGTCCTCTGCATCTGCCGCCTCCGGTAGGTATCCTGTGAAGAGAGGACAGCAGGGACAGTGAGCTGCTCTGCTGGGTTAAGGACTGAGGTGCTCAGAGAAGTTAATACAACAAAAGTCACTGTCTCAGCCCGCGAGGGAGCTGATGAAGCAGTGAACACGCTCCTGTGTCCACACCGGCAGAGCTCTCGCAGTGTGAGATGCCCCACCCCGCCCCACAGCTCCGGGAGCAGGGCTGCAAGGCAGGACTATGCCCAGCCACTACAGAGGCTCACACAGACCCGACAGTAAAAGGCAAGGAGCTGCTGGGCTGGTTTTCAAGCATCGGCCATTGCATCCATCTCCATCAGAACTGAAGGCAGGCTCCAGGGCAGGAAAGCCGTGGAACCCCACCTCCCAGAGCGAGGTGTGCCCCCATTTAATACAGTCCCTGGTGCAGCCTGGAGCTCGGACTCCCAGAAGTAACACCTGTGATGATAAAGCACCACACTCCTGTGAACTCAGTGCCACCAACGGTCATGCTTACATTAACTTTCATCCATACCTCAAAATGGTAAAGGCAGGTGTCCAAATGTCACCAAAGACACTTTTTTAGAAAAAGCAAGTTTCCAAATTCAACAGCAAAAAACAAAACAAAACCCCAGTGCCATGCCAGCCCAAGCTGGCTGTCCCTAGGTGGCCCCAGCTCAGCAATTTCCCCAGAGGGAGGGGCCTTTCTGCCCGGGGAGGGCTGGCATGTGTCTGAGCACGCGGCAGCATTCACAGAGCAGCGCTTAGGTGGCACCCGCCTAACTTCTCCGGGTGCCTGGACAGACACAGCTCAGCACACAGCGCCTCCTACCCGCCGGTTCAGGGCCGTCCTGCTCCCGAGCTTGGTCAGCTCCCCCAGGCTGTTCTGCGAGACTCGTCTGTCAGCGTCCTCCTGCATCCCTGAAAGGAGGCAGCAAGAGGGCTGTGTCAGCTCTGTCGTGCGTGACAGCAAAGGGATGCGTGACACCAGCGGAGTTCTCCCAGGTGATGACAGAGTCACCAAGAAGTCACTTCCAACCTGACTGAGTCAGGAATGTGATCCTTACCAGGAGTATCTGAGCACACAATGTCCCCGTTCGTCGCACAAGTCACCAGAAATTTCCGTGCACTGCTCAGCCCGCGACTGTTGAGGAAGACGGGCAGGTGGACGATGTTGCGCATGTAGTCATGGCCATTGATGTTCGAGTCCCGGAGCACACTGTTGAGGTTCTGGTTAATGGCCTTAATGATAATGTGTGGGTCACTGGCAAAGATGGCGATGAATGGGCCCTTCGAGAACAGAACACGCACCTGTGCAAGGAGAATTGCGGAGTTGTGACATAGATTTTAAATTATCCAAAATACAGAGATCTTTTCAAAATCTGTGTTAGCCTCTAGGAACTAAAATTTTACGACAGTTCTCATTTTTTACCAGATTTTATTCCGCTCAGTCTAGGTTTGTGGTCATCTGACAGTAATGAAAGCGACAGAGAGCACCACACCATCCTATCGGGACAGCCCTACAGCCCGCACACGGCTCCCATCACCCGGGCCATGTGTGAGTCACGAGCACACGGGTCCCTGCCCACTGCTGTCCAAGGCATGCTCCCCAGGGACCCTGCGATGCGTGTGCTCCCTCTGTCATAGTGAGGCGAGGGGAGGGGCTAGGGCACGTACTGTGTCCAGCATCTGCAGCACTTTGTCCTGCTCGCAGGCGTCCAAGCCATCGATGATGACCACCAGCCTTGTCTGATTCTGCGTGAAGCTGTCGATGGTCTTTGCCATCCTGGCCATCAGCTCCACTTCCCACTTTAGCACCTGCATGAAGGAGGGACACGGACAGCACTGAGACACACAAAGGCGGGACAGAAGTCTTTCGGCAGGTGTAGGCTCATCCCCCGCCCTTCTGCCCACCATGGTTCCTCCTGCTCCAAGTTCACCTCAAGCACCCAACTTCTGCACGACACTAAGGGGCAGGAGACACGACTGCGTGGCTCACAATGCTGAAGACCCGGGCCTGAACGCAATTCCCAAAGACCTCCAATGTGCAGACCACTGCTGCCTCCCCACTGGCTCTGACTGTGATCAAAGACGGGGCCCAGTTACTGTGTTTCAGGGGTTTGATTTGTTTTTTGTTTTGTTTTGTTTTTTTTAAAGTAGCCGGGCATGGTGGCGCACACCTTTAATCCCAGCACTCGGGAAGCTGAGGTAGGTGGAGCGTTGTGAGGTGGAGGCTGGCTTGGGCTACAATGTGAATGCAAGGCCAGCCGGAACTACAGTGTGACCCTGTCTCAAAAAACTAGGGCTGAGAGTTTGGCTCAGTGGCTAAAGCGCCTGCCTGGCAGGCGTGAGGCTGTAAGTTCAATCCCCAGTGCCACAAAAACAACAACAACAACAAAAACAAATGTTGAGTTCAATCCCCGGTGCCACAAAAAAACAAAAAAAATAAATGTGCCTACATTACTAAGCTCCATGAGAACCTGTATTATTACTTAGTAACACCTACCTATGGAAAAACATATTAACTCCTTTGGACATTTTATAAAAATATGCTATTATGATAACTTTTCTCACCCCAAAAATGTCTTTCCACAAGAAACTATACAATAGGACTAAAAGTAAGTGCAACAACTTCTGGTTCAGAAAGTAATTTCTTATCTTGGAAGTCATCACCCCTTGATTACCAATGCTCATGATCTATGTCATAGCACAGCGAGAGTGGATAGTCAGCTTGATGGGACTTGGGATCTACCCAGGTGCAGCACACTTCTGAGTGGCTTTGCATGGTGGGGGTGACCTTGGGGTCTATGCCTTGTTCCTTACCCTTCTTTGCTGGCGCTGTTCCCCTCTGCTTGCTGGCCACCAAGAGATGAGTTAGCAGATTGCTGACCCACACCCTTCTACCATGACATTCTTGCCTTAGAGTAGCCAACCATGGACTGAATCCCCTGCACCATGAGCCAAATTAAACCTGTCCTCCTTTAAACTGTGGGTGTCAGGTATCATCTCCCAGGTGCAGGACAGCTGACAAATACAATCTTGTGTGTATACACACACACACAGACATACACACACACACACAATTTACAAAGCTAAGTGAAATTAATGATAGCAAAGATACTAAGGACAGGAGAGATAAATTAGGATCATCCCTGCGAAGGGGTAGATATACAGTCATATTACTGAAAGTGGGGTTGGACCATTTGTAAACATGTATTACAAATTCCAGGACTAATGCAAAAAAACCCCAAAAAAACAAAAAAACCCCACCTCAATTAAAACCACCAAAGAATGTGGGTCCTGGGAGGAGAAACAAGAAACTGATTCACCCTTCCCGTGAGCCAACTGGCTTGCAGGCTGGGAGACAGGAACACCCCACCACCACCACCACCACCACAAGCAACCAACTGATCCGGAGGAGTGCAGGCTGATTGTATTGCTTGTTTGACTTTGCAAGCCTAGGGATGGTAGTCTGAGCATCCATTGAGAGGATAACAATACGCAAAATAGAGAATATGGGGGGTTTCCTTCTGTCTTGTCTTTGAAATCCAATATGGTTCTGTTTTGTTTTGTTCCATTTTATTGTTTTGTTTTATTCAACATTCTGTTTTTTTGTTTTTTGGTTTTTTTTTGTGGCACCGGGGATTGAACTCACAGCCTCACGCCTGCCAGACAGGCGCTTAAGCTGCTGAGCCAAACTCCCAGCCCTAGTTTTTTGAGGCAGGGTCACACTATGTAGCTCAGGTGGGCCTTGCGCTCTAGTTGTAGCCCAAGCCGGCCTCAAACTCACAACGCTCCTCCTACCTCAGCCTCCCGAGTGCTGGGATTAAAGGCATGTGCCACCACGCCTGGCTTCAACACTCTATTTTGTTTGATTTTATTATCTCTGATGGTTTGGGCAACAATTTTGAAGGTAACAAGAGGCATTATGGTAACCATTATTGATTCCTATTATCTTGCTTTGTAGTCCGATATCACTTTCAGTGTTTTCTTTTGATTGGCTTTATTCTGCTTTATTTTGTTTGGTTTTATTCTTTTTAAAGTAAGATTTTAAAAAAACACCAAAGGAAAAGAGTAGAAGACAAAATATAGCAACAAGGATTAAGAGCAGCAAATAGAAATTAGTACCAAAAATGGCAGAGCCTAATCCCACCTATGTCAATAATCTCCTTGACATCAACAGTCTAAGCGCACTAATTAAAAACAGAGTAAATGAAAAAAGAAGAACCAGCCCGATGTGGTGGCACAAATCTATAATCCCAGCACTCTGGGAGGCTGAGGCAGGAGTACACCTCTGTACTTTTCTCTGAATTGAGCTGTAAACTAAAAGGGTTCACACATTCCTTTAACACTTAAGAGAACGAGCCAGGCATGGTGGTGCGCGCCTTTAATCCCAGCACTCGGGAGGCTGAGGTAGGCTGAGGTAGGAGGAACATTGTGAGTTTGAGGCTGGCTTGGGCTACAATGCGAGTGCAAGGCCAGTTTGAGCTACATAGTGCAACCCTGCCTCAAAAAAACTAGGGCCGGGAGTTTGGCTCAACGTCGTAAGCGCCTGTCTGGCAGGCTTGAAGTTGTTAGTTCTATCCCCGGTGCCGCGGGGAAAAAAAACACAAACAAACAAACAAACAAAAACAAAACAAAACAAAACAAAAAAAACACTTAGAGAATGCATTCCCCACAATCCCAGGCAGCAGAGCAGAGCAGTGGTGACACAGTCACATCATAATTGTGTCTTACTTTCATGAATCCTTCACTTTTCAGTTTGTGCAATCTGGAGGCAGCGTGATGGAGCCGTTTTCTCTGGGAGTTCAGCAGAGAGTCCAACACCTGCCACCAGGTGCGACAGTTCAGCACAAAGGCCAGCCCCACAACTGAGGCAACTGATATGAGCACAGCGTTCACCGTCAGGTGTCGTGGGTCCACTCTGAAGATGGCCAGGAGAGTGATCCCAGCGACGATGCAGCCCAAGAGGAAAAGGAAGATGACAAAAGAAGGCAGGCAACACGTCTTCTTCCATTTCTTTTTACCTGTGAGACAACAGATGGACTGAGCAATTATTAACCAACCCATCAAGTGCTCACTGCAGTCCCAGCATGTGATGAGTGATGTGCAAGTTGAGCTTTCACGAAGAGAAACAGAAGATTCATCCCACTGGCAATCGCAGACACACACAGAGGGGTAGGGGGTAGGGGGAGTGGGGAGGGGAGGCAGGGAATCCCACCCTGGCTCTCTTCAGTCTTGAAAACACGAAACAGCCTGGTTGCCAAAAAGCCAAACTCTCTCTCGCAGGCATCTGAGAGGGTCGCGATCATCTCAGCCAGCGACGTTTCTCCGCCAACACTGGATAGTCTGTTGTAATCCGTAAACAAAAACCTGTGGGGAGACACGAGATGCTACTCAGCGAGAGCAGGGAACAACTGCAACACAGGTCACCCCTCTCTCACTGTCATTTGACCCTTGTTTCTTCCAAATTATGCCTTTAAAATTCAGTGGAGGGAAAGAGCTCGCAATTAGGCAGTCTACTTCCACTGCCATCACACCTCAGTCAGGACAAGGAACCAAAGCAGTGCAATGCCAGGGAAAAGGCAGATGTCGAGCAGCCTTGCAGCACCGTGAGGAAAAGGTGCTGCTGTGTCAGGAGCGGGCAGAAGAGCCGCAGAGCTCTCGGATGCCAGCAGAAGACATCAGAGCCAGGAGAATGTTCCTCACGCTGACTAGAGTCACTGTTCACTTAACTTGTCAAATATCTGATTTCATAGCTTCCCCGTCTAACAGGGACATAAAAATAGTTGTAAAATGTTCTTCTGAATTATCTGTATCTTGAGTCTCTGGATCTACAGATTACAGTGTAGAAGTAATCTACTAGATTACTTCTACACTCTTCCTTCCAGCCCTAAATTAACCTCTCATTTCAATCCAGTACACAAGCACTGCTTTCAAGAAACAACCTCAGAGCCGGGCGTGGTGGCGCACGCCTTTAATCCCAGCACTCGGGAGGCTGAGGTAGGAGAAGCGTTGTGAGTTCGAGGCCGGCTTGGGCTACAACACGAGCGCAAGGCCGGACTGAGCTACGTAGTGCGACCCTGCCTCAAAAAACCTAGGGCCAGGAGTTTGGCTCAGCGGCTTAAGCGCCTGCCCTGGCAGGCGCGAGGTTGTGAGTTTGATCCCTGGTGCCGCAAAAAAAAAAAAAAAAAAAAAAAAAAAAGAAACAACCTCAGGCTGGGCACGGTGGCAAAGGCCAGAGGATCACTGTGAGTCCAAGGCCAGCCTGGGCTGCACAGTGAGTTCAAAGACAGCCTGGAATACACAGCCAAACTTCCTCCCCCCTCAAAAAAAAGGGAAAGAAAAGAAATGATCTGGGATCACAATGCTACACTTCACCATCTTTGGTGATGCCATTTTAGCTGTTTCAACTTAAAAAATGCTACCACACTAAAGTGTTTTTCTTATTTTCTATAAAGGTACCTCTCCTGATTTTATTCAACTCATAAGTTTTCATTTGAATTTCTTCCTTTAAATGTCTCAATTGTGAACTGTTCTGGCGGTGCTTAATCCCACAAGCTAATTACAGGATCCCTCAGTATGGGAACCACCCCAGGACCTGCTCAGGCTCCTGCAAGAAGCGCCCAGCGTCTGCGTGGAACCCACGTGCCTCTTGGGGAGGGGCCTTACTCCCTAGCATGAGGGAAACGCCCTGTGAATACCTGCTATGCTGTACTACTTAGAGAATAATGACAAGGACATCTGTACATCTTCCAGCTGCAGTGTTTTAAATACTCTTGATCTGTAGCTGGCTGAACCCACACATGCAGAACACAGGGTGGGGGCTGCACTGTCTGGATTCCCCTTCATTTTTCTCTCTTATACTCATATTTTTGATATTTCCTCTGGTTTGATCTACTTACTTTCATCTCAAATGACACATATTTTTATATTACTGTAATTTTAACGTGCCTAATCTCTTAATGTGTCTTAATTCTTTTCCTAAAGCCTACTGAACTTGTTTGGTTTTTAATTTTCCAACTTGTTCTTCATTTCATTTTCCTCCGGAGTCCTGTGCCTTTTCTTTGTTCTTTGGCTTAAATGCTTTTCATCATGAGTTTTTTTTTTATATGACTCCCATTGGATGTGAATCATAGGTTTTGCAGCCATGTAAACACATTTCCAGACATGAGGAAACACAGCTCAGGGAAGCAACCTGGCTTCCCCAGCCCTCTCTTAGGTAAGTGGCTGCAGGCCTCAGACCTGGGCTCTGGATGCCAGGACCCCACCCTCGATCCCACACTCAGTTCGAAGTGTTCCAAGGGTGGGAACGGGTGACAAGGAGACTGTGGGAAATCAAAATGAAACAAGTTTCTTTATAGAAGAGGGACTCTGCGTGCAAGAGGAAGTCATACCACAGTTTCCCAAATGCATCTGGCCAGGGCACGCTTTTATTTTTCATGTAGAGGGTTCAAGGTACCAATGTTCTCAGCAACACGAGGCGCCATGAAATTTATCAAGTGAAAGATCTCACTCAAGCCTATTTCCATCAAACAAACCAACTTACCTCACGGGTAAAGCTTTGGTGGTTTGCTCTGGTAATTCGGGCGGGTTCACAAACATCAGCTTGAACAGGAGCTCCAAGTAGCCAATGTGTCTCGCCAGCCTGGTACTGAGGACCCAGGCCCAATTCCAACTCTCTCCTTCCCGTCGTCCACCGAAGTAAATGACAACTGAAATGTATGTTTTAAAAAGGAATCATCAGTCAGGCAGCTTCTTTACTCCCAAAGTTACACGGCAAGGTGGTAACACTGGAGTACACATAACTTTTTAGGGTCTCGCCCTATTTCCTCACTGCTCCTTGAGGAACTCCTGAACTAATAAATCCACTGCTTACAGTGAACTGACAAAATATAACCTAAAATCATAATCAGAAAGATAATGCTCTGAACAGAGATGCAACAGTATTCCAACTCAAACTGCGTACAATTGCTGAAGTTACCAGCTCCTCTAATAATGAATCCATTTCTTTTCTTACCACAGAAGACATTCTCAGCTGGGCATGGAGGTGCACACCTGTCATCCCAGCACTGGGGAGACTGAGGCAGGAGGATTGTTCCAAGTTAAAGCCCAGCCTGGGATACATAGTGAATTCAAGACCAGCTTGAACTCAAAGCATGACTGTCTCAAAAAAACAAAACAACAAAAAAAAGTCTCAAGAATGGAGATTATATTTCATTTTCTTTGCTTTTATTTTTAATTTTATTATTTTTTTGTGGTGGTTGACCTGAGGATCGAACCCAGGGCCTTGATCATGCAAGACAAGAACTTCACCACTGAGCCACATCCCCAGCACTTTCTTTGTTTCTATTTATCTACTTTTGTCTTTTAGAGACAGGGTCTCGCTATGCAATTCAGGCTGGCTTTGAGCTCACTTTGTACCCCAGGGTGGTCTAGAACTTCCAACAATCCTCCTGATTCAACCTCCCAAGTGCTGTAATTACAGGCGTGTACCACCATTTCCAGTTTTTCTTTGCCTTTAGACAAAAGAAAAATTAGTTATCTCAAAATGTTTCAGAGCATGCCAGGATAGTTTCAGAAAAGACTTAAATATATCATTAATCAACATGTAAAAGACTTAGCATAATGAGTTAGTCTCACTTCAATATTAGCAATAGTAAGCTAACTTTAAAGCATATTCCAGCCAGTCTGGGGAGAATGTTCCTCTAGGCCATTTTATAAAACAAGTTTCTCTTCATGACCCTGGTTTCTCTTCAGATTGTATAAATCTTTTACCTTATAGCAAAACCAGATCCATTTTCTCAGCCAATTATGAAAGCGACACACAGGTGTTAAAGGACAGATGTAGACAATATTTTAACTGGAACAACGAGTGGGCATTTTCTCTGTTTATGCAGAAGATGGAGAGCGAGGCCTCACCTAAGAATATGTACAAGAGAGCCAGGCAGCTCAGGGACACGGCCACACCCAGGTTCAGGTCCAGGGTGAAGGTGAACACCAAGCCGATCGCTCCGCACAACAGCAGTGTCAGAAACACAATTAGCCAGGAGAACTGAAAAAGAGGCTCGATCTGCTGACCCGCAAAGGTCTTCATTTCATCTGGAAGAGAAAGGCACCAGAAACGTCATCTTCTTCTGTGTAAGAAATACCACTCTGCACTGGATTGGCGTGCCACATTTTCAGCATAAACTCTCACTGGGTCGATGACTAAAGCCTTAGGGAGGGTATCGCACCCTAACCCCTCTCACCCACTCTCCCGGCAGCCCTGCTGCCCACCGAGGTTGCACAAGGGCCCGGGCAAAGGCTGCTGAGCTTGGCCTTTTGGGGTTGCAAAGCAATAATGAATCGTCTCCGCAGGCAAAAACCAAATAATAATACTCTGTCTTCCAACTGCTCCTCTTTCCCACACCTCTCCAGTTCCATCAATCAAATGTGCGCTCTCCCAACAAATGTATTCAAGAACCGGGGTTCTCAGGCAGGCATGGTGGTGCACACCTGTAATCTCAGCACTCTGCGGGCTGAGGCAGGAGGGCTGCAAGTTCAAATCTTGCCAGGACAACTTGGCAAGACCCTGTCTCAAAATACAAAATTTTTTAAAAAAGGGATGGGGATGGAAGTCAGTGTGAAGGCCCGGGGGATAATCTTCAGTACCACACACACAAAAAGAACCAGTTCTCAAAAGATCTAGCAAGCCCAAATATGCCTGACAGAAGTCACTCTTCCTGTAAAAACCAAGGCAAGTGCTATCTGCAACACTGAAATCTGACCTTGAAGAATGAGTACAAGGTGTCACCCACAGGTGTGTGTGCTAAGGGCAGTGACTCTGGAGAGGCGCGACTCAGACTCAAGAATAGCTCCACTCTGCGGGTGCAAAGGCTCGTGGTCCTGACTGAACACAGCGCACACCAGACACGGTGGGGGGGCTTTCCAAAGGTGGCTGCATCCAGAGTATGTGACACTGGGATTAAGGGTGTGGTGCTGGGGTCAGGGGGTGTAATTACAGAATTAGTCCACTGATTGGTTGGGCACAGCTCTGAGTAGGATTCAGTGTCCCCACCCTGAATAAAATATAAGGGACAGAAAGAGGGCCTGCTGCTGTCACCAGCTTCTCCCTGCCATGCTGCCCTGCCGTGGAGCCAGCCAACTCTGAACTGAAACCTCTACCAACTGTGAGCTAAGCAAACCTTTCCTCCTTTCACTTCAGGTGATCAGTATTTTGTCTCAGCAAAGGGAAAAGTCACTGAGACATGCAGCCAAGGCTCTCCCTGCTGTTTCACATGGCTGCTGCTTTTGTGGAAAGAAAACTCAAACGGCCCTAGGGAGAAACAAAGGGAGGAAACCCTACCTGATCCGCCCTGGTCCAGCATGTAACATACACACTGGTTTGCCCAGAGCTCCCGCTTCCCCTTCCCACAGAGTAGGCCATGCTGCACACTGGCGTTGTGCACACATGTCCTCACCTTCCAGCTTCTTGAGCAAGAAGGACTTCCCGCTCCCCCACTGTGCGTACAGCCCCACGCAGATGGGCGGCTGCATGGTCGGCTCGCTGAGAATGTCGGCCAGTGCGCTGCTGTACAGGTCATAGCCAAGCATGTCGCCATCCGTTTCCGTAGGCGATAAGTGTCCTGCAATCGAAACACAACACATCCTCACCTTCCAGAGCAGCCCTGCTGTTACAAAGGACCTCAATTCGCACTTCTCACTTATCAGTGGACAAAACTTAAAACTGCTCAGAAAAAACAGGTTCGGGGTTTCTGAACTACCACACTTGAGGGAATTGAGGACCACTCCTTATTATAAGCTGGATCTGTTTTACGTACAGTGATGAGAAACAATGCTGCCAAACTGCCACACAACGCTCTCCTATGCGTCACATGGAAGACACATTCTGAACACAGGCCTTAATGTGAGGAAGACCATGCCTTTCGGGATCAATGAACTACGACAATAAAGATATAAACCAGTACATAAGGACGCATTTAACATGTGCAGTATCTATCCACATAAAGAAAGTTATAAAGTGTTCCTGAGGAATGTAACAGATCATCAGAGAAAAATAAGTATCCCTGGCAGAAAGGGTCAATGTGTTAGGGACAGCAATTCTCCCCAAACTGACCTATCACTTCAAGGCAATTACAATTGCAATCTAAGACTGCTTTCAAATTGAAAAGCAAGAAGAACATTAGAACAG
The DNA here is from genome assembly GCA_004363535.1 of Dasyprocta punctata. NCBI lineage: Eukaryota > Metazoa > Chordata > Mammalia > Rodentia > Dasyproctidae > Dasyprocta > Dasyprocta punctata. The sequence continues at coordinate 19,917 of RJWM01014990.1, forward strand.
CTGAGACAAGGGCTGGGAGTTTGGCTCAGCAGCTTAAGCGCCTGCCCAGCAGGTGTGAGGTTGTGAGTTTGATCCCTGGTGCCAGAAAAAAAAAAAGAAAGAAAAGAAAAAAAAAGAACAGCTGAGACAGAAAATATAAAGTCTACTGAGGGCTAACAGTCAGAGCAGACAGAAGCACCACAACATCACAGTGCCCCGTACAGAGCGCCAGCATGAGATACATGCAAGTCAGTTAGGATGGGTGAACTAGTAAGTGGAGTCCACAGAATTCAGACAGCCTTAACAAAATCAGTGTTTCTGAAACCTTAGAAAATTACACATTAAAATCAAAACCATAAAACTTCTAGAAGAAAACACAGCTGAAACCTAAATGCCTTTGTTGGAAAAGGTATTTCCTTCTCAACATAATAATAAGGCCAAAACTATACTAAAAGATTGATGAATAAACTACAAAAGTATCTTTTAGATGGACAATTTAGAAACATAACCATACGCAAGAGTAAGCGGGGGAAACACATGCAACGTTTAGGCTGCATCTACGATCAAAATCCTTAACATACAAAAACACTTAAAATCAACTTTTAAAAAATACTAGAAACTCAAAATAAGCATAGGCAAATGAAACAAAAAGAAAAATGGCAAAAATACAAATAATGAATATATTAAAGACAGTCTAATAATTTTAAAACAAATTAAAATTAGAGTTCTTATTAATCTAATTAGCAAAGACGAAGCGGCTGCAGATACTGAGGCTGCAGGACCGTGTACCATCTTACACCACCAGAGGAAGGAAAATTTTACAATCAATTGGAAAGCTGAATGTAACTGTGGGCGTCCAGTGAATTGGCAGTTCTGCTTCTAGAATTTATCTCAAGAGAATTACTCTAAAAAGCAGACAATGGGCACACACAGGAGCTGTTCCCTGCAGCACTGCTAACAGCAAAACTAACCAAACGTTCATCAACAGATGAGTGGGTAATGATCAGGATCCATGGTGAAAGACATGTAATAATTAAAACATGGTACAGTTCATAAGAAATTTTTATAATAATATGATATGACTTTTCTTTTTTAAAGCTACATACACAATAGAAAATATTTTCATACATGTAAAGAAAAGCCTAGAAGGACATTATTCAAATAATTTACAAGTTAGGAGACATGAAACAATGAGGAATTTGCATTTTGTGCTAAATTCATGCTTTCATTCTGGAGATTTAATGCCACAATTAGAAAATACTTTAAAATGCAAAAAACTCCTAATACAATAGGGTGGTACTTAAGATATGAGTAAGAAGCCAAAGAAGGGAACAGGATTCTGTATCTCCCGTTGGTCTCTGGAACACACTTTTTCTTTTAATTCTAGTAGGAAAATTACTCCATATTTCAAAATGTCATGTATGCATGCTCACTGTCACATTCACATCCTTTTCAATCAAAAACTCCTCTAGCACAACGTTCGTTAGGCCAAATGTTACAGAGGGCACAGAGAGAAGCAGAAACAGCTTCTGCCCTGAGAACAAGAAATGCAGAAGGGAGAAAAATCTCAACAGAACAGAATAAAAGCCACATACAATAAGTATGAAAAGGGAAATAACACAAGGACTTAAGCATTCCCACAGGCAAACAGTATCACTTACACATGCAGAGCTGATGGCGACAGACTCCAAGGGGGAGGGAGATGTTAGTAGGAAGGGCTTCACAGGGCCTGGGCCTCACTCTAGCAGATGTGACTGCACGGTAGGGGACCATGGAAACGGGGCTGCAATCCTCACACAACAGCACTTGGGGGAAAAGGCACAAAGTACCCTGGGCCACGCAGCAGAAAAACCTTATAGAAAAGTAGGCTGGCACTCGGGAGGCTGTGGTAGGAGAAGCGTTGTGAGTTCAAGGCTGGCTTGGGCTACAACATGAGCAAGGCCAGCCTGAACTACATAATGTGATCTTGTCTCTAAAAAAAAATAGGGCTGTAAGTTTGGCTCAGTGGCTTAAGCGCCTGCCTGGTGGGCATAAGGTTGTGAGTTCAATCTCGGTACCAGAAAGGAAAAAAAAGTAGGCTGGATTTTTAGAGGTCTTAACAGCTGTCTGGTGACTCAATGTACCCACACTATACTGCAAAAGACTTCAGGCATGGAAGACTATCTCTCCACAGTGAACTAGCAGCTTTCTTAACTTTTATATTTTCCAGTTAAATGACAATTCTGAAGTCAGCCTCTTATTTTTCCTATTTTTCAGTGGACACTGAGTATTAAAAGCTGCTTACGGGCTCCGAATATCTGTGTCAGGATGCTCTTCTGATGGCTGCAGTCGATGTTGTATGGTGTCTCACCAGCTTTGTTAGGCCTGTAGAGCAGCCGGCCATCTTTGGGGTTCCTCAAAAGAAGTTCTGCCAGCTTTCGGCTCCTCCCCCGAATCGCGATGTGCAAGGGAGTGTCTCCTTTCTGTAAGGGAACAGCAGGAAGCGCACACTTTCACATTTTCAAACAGAGTAATGACACAGATGTGTCCTAGAGTAACAGAAATCTGAACTCTTCCTGCTGCTCATGTGCATACAAACATGGCAGGAACCTTCATCTATCTTACCCACAGTTTCTTTCTCCAGTTCCTCATCAGCTTTTCTCAGAAACTTCTGTGTACTCTGGCCCCCCAAGTGAAGGTGGCCCCTCCCCTCAGCTCAAGGAAAGAGGAGTGACAGGCTATCTACCCATCCCTGCAGGCCAGGGCCAAAGTCCTTGGTAGCAAGGACATCACCCATCCTCCCGACTCACGCATATCCTCCTCATTGCTGTCTTTATCTGCTATCCCCGATGGTACCCCCCCCCCCCCCCCCCCGCCAGCTCCCAGGACCTCTGTGGACTCTCACTGTCCTGAAAGTCAATCTTCCCTCATTAGACCCTCTGGTTCCATCAGTGTCTACGCACAACACCAAGAAAAACTAATACTGAAGACAGACCTCTTCTGTCTGCAAAAAAACCTGGTCCCACTTATTATTTCAGGAGCTGCACTTCTCTTAAAGAGGGCAAGAGACCAAAACTTAACAAGCTGGATTCCCAGGCCTCGTCCGCCTCGACTCTCTGTGACACTAACGAGAATGACGGGGTTGGGGGGAGAGTTCTGCCTCGGCAGGCCCTTTCCTCTTAGCCCTGTGGCCTGCTCGCTCTGTGCATGGCACTCTGATGACACTCCTGACCTTACACAGCTGACACTGTGAGAGGATGAGACCAGACAACAAGCACAGTGATGAAATCATCTACAACATGACACACACCACCAAAGAGCTAACTCCGATCTCAGCTGCCATCTGTCCCCACACTGGTCTGTCACACCCCAGGAACTACTGGCCAAGTCCCTATCCCCAGCCCAGACCTCCTGCCGCTTCTGGCCCCACACCGCCTATCACCCAGCAGTCACAGTCTCCTGGACCTCTTAGCTCAACTCAACGCACAGGTACCAGATTTTACTGTCTGCATCTCACCACTCAGTGCCCTCACTGCCCCCAAACCTGTGAGAAGGCAACTCATAGCAACAGCAACAGCATTTCCTCAGATATACAATCTCAGAATGACAGGGAAAACACTAAAACACCTGCTAAGATGCAGCAGGTGACCGGTGAGGGGCTAGGAAAAACAGACACCTTCACTTGTAACTTTATTCTCATGAGTAAGTTCTCTGCCTTCCTAAGTTTTAACACTAAAATTTCCTTTCTTACACATGAAATTATAGCAATCCAGAAGTAAAATGAATGGGGCCTTTTGCTGTTTTTGTTGTTGTTGTTTTTAGTACTGGAAATCAAACTCAGGACCTGTGCTTGCCAGGTAGGCGCTTATGCCACTAAGCCACATCCCTGGTGCTGTTTCGTTCTTAAAACCAGTGTTACCTGGTAAGACAGAAAGCTGACACATTGATCCTGTGGTCCTTGTTTCCTCGTATGGCAAAGCGCAAAATGATAAATTCTAACTCTTTATAAACCAGGCAAGTCCAAGGCACACATTCACAGGCAGGTTTAAAGCTCTCTCTCACTCCCTACATCCATCTTTTCTGGGCCAAAACCAATTTGAAAGAAAGAGAATCAAAGTCTGCTTAGAATGAGAACTAAAACCAGAGATCACATCTACACAAACATTCAGCAACTTAGGGCTAATTTTTTTAGGAAACCGAGAAAGCCCTCTGAAGGGCTGGGAGAAGCCCAGCAGCAAAAATCTGCCCCATCCCCTGAGCCACCATCCAGCCCTCCAAGGGCGACTTCTGGTCCCGCTCTGTGTCAGCTCCACCCCGAGGGGTGCTCCTTGCGGGGTACACAAGGACAGACCCCCACAGCTACACTGAGCCATCACAGGGCACTCCTCCCAGCACACTGCAGGGCCAGCTTGAGCCCCACAGCACCCAGCAGGGAGTCTCTCCCTGCACACAACCAGACCAGCGGAACCCCAAGTCCTGACGTGCTGGGGACGGGGCAGCCCAGTGACAGCCCTTCAAGGCGCACTCTCAACAGACTCTACCTTGTCCACAGCCGACACCTTCGCTCCTTTGTCCAGCAGCAGCTCCACGACTTCGATGTTCCTCATCTTGGTGGCCTTTATCAGTGGGGTTTCCCCATCCTGCAGGTACAGGTGAGAAACATCACACAAAATCACTCACGGAGCAGGGAACCATCACCATTTACAATGTCCTCCAGAAAACACAGTTTAAAGACTGGTAAAAACGTGCTCTCCCCTGCACAAGCCCCTCACTGCGAGTGAGTAACTCTGCTTCCCAAGCTGGGTGCAGCATGCCCTACTGACCCTGAGCGGCCCCTCCAGAGGCAGCACGCCTTCTCACTGTCCCCACCGAGCCCAGTGCCAAGGTGACATGCAGGCAAGCCAACACTGGGAAACCCAAGGCCCTGCGAGCAGAAGAACCGCGCGATGCGGCAGTCTGCCTCAGGAAAGCCTCGCCAGGGCTCACAACTGCCTTCCAACTGGAGGAGGTGAAACCAGAGGCGCCAAGGCCTGACTTTCCTGACTCAGGAAACACTAAAACCTGGGCAGAAACCATACAGGATCACAGTAGCTGACACAGGTCCAGAAGAAACAGAAAACCACGATGCTCAAGGAGCCCTCTGCAAGCCAGCAGGTGTGCCGGGCAGGCTGCTGCCCCAGAGCACTGGCCCGACCATCTGCAGAGGCTCCAAGAGACAAAGGTAGGGGAGGAGAGGACACAAGATGAAGATGTGTGGTGTCCACGCACCGACTCCCCTGGAGGAATGCAAGCACCATGTGCTGCAAACGTGTGCTAAAAAAGTAAGAACTGAAAAAAACAAACGGGCTGCTCCGGGCCCCTGGAAGTCACAACAGGATGGTCTCATGGATGACTCCATATGTGCTTTAAGATTCTGGTCGTTTCAGTCCAGGGTTCCAAATGCATTTTCCATGGGAAACTGTTACTCAGAGGCTCAGTACAGTCCCTGAGGTCCTAATGAGTTCTGTGACCTTCACATTGTGATTTGAGGAACACAGGCTAACCCAGCCAGGATGCAGAACCAACAACCATTTGCAGTGGTCTTTTAAAAGAAAATGGAGGCCAGAGATATAGCTCAGCAGCACAAGTGCCTGCCTGGCAAGCGTAAGGTCGTGAGTTCAATCCCTGGTACCAAAAAAACAAAACAACAACAAAAAAAAGAAAACGGAGTGTAGAAGAATTTGAGGGAAAGGATCCATCTGGGACTTTTTCTTCTTCTTCTTCTTATTACGGGCTAAACCCAGGGAGCCCTGAGCTCCATCCCCAGCCCTTTTCCAAAAATGTATTTCTTTTGAAATTTTGAGGCAGGGTGTCACTCAATTGCCCAGCCTGGCTTCAAACTGGCAATCCTCCTGCTTCAGTCCCTGAAGCTGTTAGAATTACTGGTGTGTCCCCCACACCCAGCCTTCCCACAATTTATAAACAGCTCATGGTGTACTTTCTGGATACTATTTAATTAACAAATTATAGAAGCTGGATGTGGTGGCGCACGCCTTTAATCCCAGCACTCGGGAGGCTGAGGTAGGTGGAGCATTGTGAGTTCGAAGCAGGCTTGGGCTACAACATGAGCA
>RJWM01014990.1:26084-49102 GCA_004363535.1 Dasyprocta punctata
CGCCACTCGTACCTTTGTGCAGATCTCGGTGTCAGGGTTGCACTGTAAGATGTCTCTCACCATGGTTGCGTTTCCCTTTTCCACAGCCCAGTACAAAGCAGTCTTACTGTCCTGTATGATTAAACAAAGGATCCATCACCACTTCACGTGAGACCCAAGGTTAAACACTGCACCCTGTCAACGTGAGACATCATTAGCACCTGCCAGAAGCTGTTCTAACAGGCGCACAGCGAGAAGGAATATTAATCTTTATGCTACTTGGAACTTATTTTTGAGAAATTTATTTTTTAAAAAAGCATGGAAGACTTAACAGTACACGGCTGTAAGGAGCAATCCCACAGTAGTAAGGCACACTTTGGGAAGGGGTCGCATTTCAGGAACATGCGCTGGCTGAGAAGAACCCTGGGCAAGTCACACATGCACTGGGACCCGCGGATTTTTGTGTGTAGAGCAGAATAAGGACATGTAAAGCTAATGCACACCGCACGCTTTACAAACACTAGGCGGGGCAGCACGGTTTTCAGCTTTCTTCATCTCCACCCACTCTGCACCCCACACTGGCCAAGTGAGACAGACCCCTTAACACTCTGTCTCGTCCCCCAGACAAGTGTACTTACTACACAGACCTGAAAAGCAGAGCTAGAGTGCAGTAGAGAAAAACTGACAGAAGCAGGGAAATAGGACTGACAGACACAAAGGACATGGATGAAAGTCTAACGCAGGTGATCTACAAGTTATCTTCAGCCAAAATATGGCTTTAACCCAAAAGGCAGTGACTTCCTGCTGCCGTCACATTGACTCCCGGACTGCAGTTTCCATGAGTGGGTTCCCATTCTAAAACGCGGACACTGCCCAGCTTTCTGGAGGGGCCTTCACTCCCCTCTGTTTCCATCCGTCTTCCTCCTCCACTCCTGCCCAGTTCTCCTACCGTGACCACCACCACGCCGGAAATGCCCAGCCTGCCTTCCTCCAGCGGTCACAATCTAAGGTGTCCCCACACTCATCCCCAATTCTACCTCCTCTTGAAGGCCTTCTTTAATGCTCTCTCTTCCCACTTTGAGACTATGCTGGAACCTTTCAGCAGGCAATAAGATAATCAGTCAATCACATACCATCCTACGGATTCATTTTTTATCTTTACATAAAAGCATAAAAATAAACACAACTAAAACCATCCAAATTATAATACATGTGTTTCTTAAAAAGAAGGGTCTCGTGTTAATGCTCCCTGAGCATTATGTATAATTTTTATTAATTTGACTCAAAAGTGACTTTGAACACAACAGATTTTTGACTAAATGTAAGAAAAAAAACGGAGCATAGGTAGACTGACCAAACTGCACTACCAAAAACAACCTTTTTCATCTACAGTTCTTGAAGTACTGAATAAATTTACAACTCTGTGCACTGCTTTTATCTTACCTAGACTCTCTGCAGCTCTGGGGATTGATCTGTAGCCAAGCACAAGCGAAACCTGCTGCGGGCTAAACCTCCAGCCCCGACCTACTGCTGTCACCCTGTGAGCCGGCGCCACCCAAGCAAGGTCCACAGACACCACCCCACGTGCCTCCAGGAAAGGACGGCAGAATGAGAAGAGGAGAAAAGAATGAAAGGACCACATGTGCAGGAAGAAGACAAAACAGGAAAAAACACTAAAAAAAGAAAGTACCCTATCACTAAATGCTACCAGTCGTCTCCCTAGCACAACTACTCATCTCAAAACAGACTGCATTAGCAAAGGAAGTATTTTCTAAAAAGAAGAACAGTCTGGTTCACTTTCACTTGAATTTCACTCAACATTAACACAGGAACTTCATGCAAGGGCAGTGAAGCATAATAATAATGGTACTATATCCATTGGGACATTAGGGTTCTCAGGTTCCTGTCCACAGGGAACGGGGTGGGGGGATAGCCCTGATCTGTCAGCATAAACAACACTCATAATCGCACTGCGACCGCACATACCTGTCCTCTGATGTCGATATCAGCATACTTTTGGAGAAGGGCGCGAACGATTTCAACATGCCCACCTCTGACGGCGCCAATCAACACAGTATCACCGCTCTGAAAAGACAAAAACCAAGGTCCATGGGAGAGCAAATGAGCATGGTTCACAAGTTTACATTTCTCATTTATCAATAGTACATACATTCTGAATATTTTTTGGAAAAAAGTTTCTAACCTCCAAATTAGAGAAATGTTTAACTAATACCTGACATTAACAGTCCTCAGAGTAAGGGACAAAAGACACGATGCCTCAAAACAAGGAATCCTGGAGTTCCACGATACAATTTAGAGAGACAAAGTACCCAGGACAAGAATCTACTCTCTCTGAAGGCAATCTCCTGCTCAGGAGACGTAAATTAAACAAAATGACACTGTGGCTGTCACTGAACCCAACACACGCCAGTGTCCCCTGGACACTCAGCCTCTTGGACTAAGGACCCATGACAAAAGCCACTGATTCCCACGAGGAGGTGCAGAGTTCACAGCACTGTGGCTCCACAGGACTGTGCAACCCTGCTGCAGGCCAGGAGGCCTGTCCCTGCAGACCCCTGAGCCGGCACCTTGGCGCAGCGCCTGACTGCGGGGTCAGCAGCAGAAACAAAGCCCAGGCAGAGCAACTGTGGTGCAGCGTGGGCACTGCCGTGGGTGACAAGCAGTAACTTCATCAGCGATTACGAAGATTTCGATGCGTACGCTGTGTGGTACACTGTTCTAGGCTCTGGGAAATGAGACAGGCGGGCCCGGGCTCTGGGTGAATGCACAGTCTAGCAGAGAAAAATAACACACAATACACTAAAATTGGACAGGAGGAAAGAGGTGACGTGACAGAAGGTGAGTGGGCAGCTCACGGCTGTCCTGAGGAGGCGGGTGGGAGCCAAGGTGCAGGGGCAGTGAGGAGCTCCACCAAGGCAGACAGCACGGAGGGCCCGGAGGCAAGATCAGTGCTGGGGAAGGCACAGGAAGCGAAGGCGCTGGCAGAATGGAGACAGGAGTGTGGGGAACCCTCAGACTAAGAGGGAGCCTTGCACGGCTTCACACACTGGAGCCCAGGTGAGAGTTTGTCTCCAAGAGAACTGTGGGAGTGGAGTAGGAGCAAGAGAGGCGATGGGAGAGCACTGAGGATGCCAGGAGAGAGACAGGCTGAGCGCAGAATCCCAGGGTGGCATCAGTTGCTGAGACGGTGAAGACTGAGGGACAACAGCTGGGCCTGCTGCTCCTCAGAGGGTGGGGCAGGAGGACCCCAAGCCTGCGCAGCCTGAGCGACTTAGTGAGATTCCTTCTCAACATAAAGTCAGTAAAAGGGCTGCAGGTGCGGCTCCGTGCTGCCCGCTGAGCGGAAGGGGGGGGGGCACACTGGTCTCACTTTGCCTGTTACACGGACCTCCAGTGAACAAGGATGTCTAAGCAAGGGAAAAAACGAGAACACCTCAGGAGGCTGAAGCACGGTGAGTGACCCTGGCTGGGGAAGACACCCGTGGGGATCACACCGAGGACAGGCAGACACACCATATAGGGGACATTCCCCCAACGAAGCACACGAGGAGGCGCTTCTGGAAGACCAGCCTGGACAGGCTGGCGCTGATGCTGGCAGCCACATCTGAGACCCCACCAGGTGGGATGGGGCCGAGCCGGCTGGTGACCTACCCGGTCCGGGATGTTCACGTAGGTGCCCGCGTCCAGCAGGTCCTGCACGATCTCCGTGTGGCCCTCCTTCGAGGCGATCATCAGGGCTGTGTTACCGTCCTTGTCGGTTAGGTTCACGTTCGGGTTCCGCTTCAGGATCTCTTTGACCGACTGTGTGTAACCGCCCTTCACGGCCACGATAAGTGCAGTCATGGAATTCTAAAAAAAATAAAGCCCAAGAGAACAGGACAGTCTAGAAAACACGATTTACACCACCTTCGGAAAACTGATGCTTTCACGTAGGTGGTCTATTTCGAACAGTTATTTCTGATAGTACAATACCAAGTAATCAGACACACACCAGAGGTGGCCAGGACGCATGTTGTCAGTTTTTGAGGATATGCTGATCCTCTCAAGTCATTAGGACTAGTAGGAAGTTTAGATCTTTAAATGACAATCTTCAGGTGGACTTGTTAAAATGAACAAATCTCACAAAGACTCAAAGTTGAACACATTTTAAATAATCCAGCTAGGCGAGGTGGCACATACCTGTCATCCCAACACTTGGAGGCTGAGGCAGGAAGACTGTCATGAGTTCAAGGCCAGGGAGAACTAACGTAGTGAGACCATGTCTCAAAAAATCTAAATGATGATAGTAATAATCCATAGTAAAGTAAGACAAGCTTCAAATCAAAAATCTATAAGGAAATCTATAATGAGTTCAGGAAAAACTGAACTGAAAAAATGAACCGCTGTAGTATATTTCAAGAAAAGTGTGATACATGTTCTGTTTTTCAAATTGACCCAAAAACTCACTTCCAAAACTGCCCTACTGTCAGGGGCTCTTTGAGCACTGCACAGTGGCTCAAGCCATGCCTGTCTCAATGTGGAAATCCCACTGCCATCCCAGATCCCTAAGCGGTCAGGCCTCACACAGAGCAAGAGCACATGCCCCGCAGCTGCTGATGGACGGCAGCAGAGGCCTGGCTGGGGGACACGCTGCCTGGAGTCCAGTGGTCAGCGGCTCTGTCTAGCAGTAGGGAAGTGAGGAGGACACACGCAGCTCTGGGCTCACCCAGCTGGAACCCTCACGACCCTTCTCACATGACACTCATGTAAACACGCTGGACTCTTTCACAGGTTTCTACATGAAGATGCTGGTTCCTGCACTTTTCTCTCTTTGATAGCACTGTGAATTGGATCCTCGTGCATTGCTACACCCCTTGTGCTTTCTTCTTCCTCTTAGTTATTATTTTGGGGGGTAGGCAGGGCTGAGTCTCATGAGGTTACCCAGGCTGAAATTCAATTTGCAATCTTCCTGCCTCAGCCTCCCAAACAGCTGAGATTATAGGCGTGTGCTACCACACCTGGCAGATTCTCTATTTTTAAATTTTTGGTGTCTTTAGGGATTGAATGTAGGGCCTTTGCACTGAGCTACATGTCCTGCCCCTTTTTGTCATTTTGAGACGGGATCTCCCTAAGTTAGGTAGGCTTTGAACCTGCTATTCCCCCACCTCAGCCTCTCAAGGCCCTGGATTATAAGCGGACACCACTGTGCCCAGCGGTTCCTGTGTGTTTGTATGACTTCATGGGAAAGACAGCCTGCCGGGCTGTGGCGGGGCAGGTGGGGCGCTGGCAGCTGCGGGGCTGCAGACATGGCGAGCAGGCCGATTTTAGGCCTTCTCGGCTCTAACAGTTCCCAGGGCTGGGGACACAGCCCAGTGGCACCAGCACCTGCCTGAAAAGCGCAAAGTCATGAGTTTGATTCCTGGCACCAAAATTAAAAAAAACTGATTTCTTATACTTTTAAAATGTTTATTGACAGGAAAAATGAAATAAAATGAAATGTGGCCCAGAAATATCAAAAAGTTATAACATTAAATTTTTAAGAAAAAAGTCTTTTCATAGAGCATAAAAACCTTCCACAATTAAGATTTAAAACTATTTGACCAGAAAAGCCTTCCAAACAACCTGTATTAGGATCAGTGACATTTGTCTTTATACTTTTACCTTCTTAAAACTTACGTTTATTAGTTCTAAATCCTTAGAAGCGTATGATGACTGTGTTTTTCATTATAGGATACACTTAGGGAAACAGAGGTGCCTGTTTTTTCCATCATTTATAATCTGGACATAAATTTCCCAGGCATATGCTAAAGTTTAAATATGGTCACTGTTGCCAGGGATTTAGTTCAGTGGCATAAAAAAAGGTCTCTCTTAAGACCAAAGTGGTTTTCTACCCCTAGGCCTTGGGGCAGGCCTGGCAAACCCCTCCAAGCTTCCAACGACAACGGCCCGCTAAGGTACACGAGCCAGGGGTTCGCCACCCAGGGCTTGGGGCCTGACGGATACTCACGGCGCCTTCTTGGTCCACGTCAGCTCCCATGGCCAGTAAATGCTTCACACACTCCAGATGGCCCTTCCGGGCGGCCCAAACCAAAGGGGTGGTTCCATACTAGCCCAACGAGAATACATATTGTCAGATGCATGTGTATTTACAGCACTTACAATTTTAACCATAGATAAACCCTATTTGTCTCATTTTTTCCCCTGAAAGGAATGGTTAATCGCTCATGCCCTCTCCTACATGTCTATAATCAGGGCCCTCTCTGCACTGTAAAGTTAGACAGTCCCTCACAGTGCACAGCGCTCACCGACTGCTTCCCACGCTCGTGTTCTGCTTGTTTGCTGGCTGCAGACCTGGGGACTAAACCCTGGGCCTTTGCTCTGAGCTGCATCCTTTGCCTATGTGAACATTTTTTATTTTGAGACAGGGTCACACTAAACTGCTAAATTGCCCAGGCTGTGCTGAAACTTGCAACCCTCCTGTCTCAGCCTCCCAGAGTGCTGGGATCACAGGTGTGTGCCTGTTTAGCTACACGGTCATTAACCTGAGGATGGCTAATGGAAATAATGGAAGCACAACATGATCAAAAAGAAAAAAAAAAGCATTCTTTTCACGAAACAGACACTGCACAGTGAGCAGAGTGATGTCCTAATAAGGGGCACTAGGTCATAGGCACTCTGCCCCGAGGGGAGGAAGGAGGCACTGAGTGCTGGCATCACCAGGCTGCAAGACTTGAGTGAGTCTGAAAATAAACAGGAGCCCATCAGGCAGAGGCAGCGAGGACACAGCAGCGGGCACAGAGAAACAGCACGTGGAATGGAGGCGCCCTGCAGTGTCCATGGCACCAGGCCTCGGCAGTGACAGCAGGAAGCTGGTCTGGGAAGCCAGGCTGAGCCAAACAGCAGCCTCAGACAGTCTCTAGGACCCTGAGCTCAAAAAGGAGAGAGCGCCAAACCCGAACTGATGGAGCAGCACAGAGGAGGCAGACAGGAGGAACGAGAGGAAGGGCAGCCGTGACAGAGAACTCCACGGGAGGAGTACAGGAAGCCCTCAGCCCAGTCCGCCCGCTCAGGAATCACGACAGAGCCACGCAAGGGCTCCATCTATGAGAGAGGTGTCGCTACACACGGTGTTAACATGCACAAACAAGAAGCTGGCTGTGGTGGCACACCTTTAATCCCAGCACTTAGGAGGCTGAGGTAGGAGAAGCATTGTGAGTTCGCGGCCAGCTTGGGCTACAACACGAGCACAAGGCCGGCCTGAGCTACACAGTGCGACCCTGCCTCAAAAGACCAGGGCCGGGAGTTTGGCTCAGTGGCTTAAGCGCCTGTCTGGCAGGCATGAGGTTGTGAGTTCAATCCCCGGTGCTGGAGGAAAAAACAAACAAATAAACAAAAAAACCATGCAAAAACACAGGACTGTCATCTCAGCACTTGGGAGGCTGAGGCAGGAGATCGCCACAAGTTCAAGGCCAGCCTAAACTATACAGAGAGACTCCGTCTCAAAAACACAAACACATGAAAACAAAGAAAACACATCACACTAGAGCAGCTTCCCAGGACCGTGTTTATTACGAGAGCCCCCCACCGCTGACCCACCTTATCTGAGCAGTTGACTTTGGCTCCGTTCTGCAGCAAGAGATGCACTATGTCTGCGTGGCCTCTCCCGGCCGCCCAGATGATCGGGTAAACGCTGTACTGCTGGCATGGAGAAGGGCACGAGGGAGGGAGGCAGGAGGGAGAGGAGGAAGAAAACCTTTGAGGTGGACATTTGCAGCACATGCTCGCTAATGAAAGTACCAACAGGTATAAAAGAAGAGTTTTTTTTTTTTTAATTAAGTTATTGCCCTTTCTCCAATTTAAAAACACAATTGGCAACTCAGATCCCCTCCATCTTAGACATATGCTGTAAACACACTCATTTTCAGAGCACCAGGGCAGGGCTCGGAGAGGACTGGAAGCTAAGGCAGCACGTAGCTACCCATGCACAGTGCTGCTCCCTGGATGTGCACCCACACAGAACAGGCAGACAACTAAGGCTCTCAAAATCTCCTCTGAGAATACACAGGTATAACAAACACGAGAGCTTCAAAGCCGCCTTGTGACTGATGAATACTGAGAAACGAAGACAGCTTATGAAACCCTCCTGCATTCTACATATTCGGGACACTCCAGAAAAGCCCTGGCCATGGCGAGGTATGCGCCATGCCAAGAACAGTGGTGGGGCGCCTACAGCACATGAATTACTGTATTTTTCTTTTAAGACAAAAGATGTTAGTGTAGGAGTTGTTTTTTTCTAAACAAAAACCTCAGGACTTGGGTGTAATTGCAGTGTGGGCACTTGGGGATAAGTAAGTGGCTTCTGGGGTCAGTCTGGGCATCCATCTCTGAAAAGCTGGCCACTACTGGCCTAAAGCATTCCCTAAGCAAACATAGCACCTGTATCACAAAAGGACACGTCTGCTCATGCTTACCAGACCGGTGACACTCGGGCTGGCCCCGTGAGACAGCAGGAGCTCCACGACGTCGGTGCGGCCTTTATAGCAGGCCCACATGAGCGCAGTCCAGCCTCCCTGGCAGAAGAAGACAGAGTGCAAACTGGGTCATCGGCACGCACGAGAATGCCACAAATCCTTCTGCACACCGGGCATGGTGGTGCACACCTTTAGTCCCAGCCTTCAGGAGGCTGAGGTAGGAGAAGCACTGTGAGTTTGAGGCCGGCTTGGGCTACAACGTGAGCACAAGGCTGGCCTGAACTACATACTGCGACCCTGCCTCAGAAAACTAGGGCTGGGTGTTTGGCTCAGTGGCTTAAGCGCCTGCCTGGTATGCGTGAAGTTGTGAGTTCAATCACCAGTGCCCCCTTCCCCCAAAAAAAGTTCCTTCTGCACATATGTTTATGAAAGCCATCATTTCCTCACAATGATAGTATATGGTTTTAAATTCCCCAAACCCCTAGAGAAATATAAACTAGAACATAAAATCAGTCAAATCTCTTATATCTGCCAATAATTAAACTTTGCACTGCATTACAAAAACTGAAACACAGAATGTTGATGTTGGACTCTCATATTTCTAAAACTTTTGGCTATTTAAAACCTTGTTTCCAGAAAACTTTCCAGGTCCCTAGCTATCCTCTTTGTTACATACCTTTAGACTTTATCCAGATAGAGATTCCACAAATATAGTCAACCCCTGAATTTAAGTATTTAAGTGCTTCCTGTACTTAAATACTTCCTTCAAATCCCCAAGCACGAAGGTGGTGATCTATGATGGGAACTTCCAGGGCTTGGCAAGGTCATCAAGTACAAACTCAGAGCTGGGTAAGACTCTGTTTCTAAGCTTCAGGAGCAGTGTTCTCTTCAGGTGCAATGCAATTCAATAAAACAGGCTGGTGGAAGCAAATCTCACTAAGGACTCAAGTGTTCAGTTTGCTTTCTAAAATTAGTATTTGGACCAACCCATATTTGGTTCTGAAACTATAAATCACTTAAACCTTCTAATCCTTTTTCAACATCATTAAAAAAGGATGAAAAAAATGCTTATCCTAATCTGGAAAAGTCAAAACTCCAGAGAAAGAAAACAGATCAGCGGCAGCCATGGGTAGCGCAGAGAGCTGAGGGGTGGATCATAAAGGACATCACAAGGGCACAAAAATGTGGTGGAGCTGTGGCGGGCCACACAGCACTGTTTAGGGGGTCACATCAATGACCAACACCTCAAGGAACTGTACTGTGGGCGACTATTTCTAAAAAACAACCACAATGTGGATGGGTAGATGGGTGGATGGGTGGATAGATGGACGATGGATGGATAACGGATGAACAAATGGATAAGACAGATGATAGATGGGCACAAATGGATAATGGATAGATGGACAGATGGATGGATGGATGGATGGATAGATGGACAGATGGATGGATAATGGATGAACAAATGGACAAGACAGATGATAGATGGACACAGATGGATAATGGATAGATGGACAGATGGATGGATGGATGGATGGATGGACAGATGGATGGATAATGGATGCATGGATGGACAGATGGATAGATGCATGATTGATGGACAGATGGATAATGGATGGACAGATGGATGATGGATGGATAATGGGTGGACGGGTAAGTGGATAGACGGATGATGGGCGGGTAGATGATGGATGACGAAAGGACAATGGGTAGATAGACAGATGGAGGATGGACAGATGGATAATGGACAGATGGAGAAATGGATGATGGATGGATAATGGGTGGGTGAATGGGTAGATGGATGATAGATGGATAACGGATAGGTGGATGACAGATGGATGATGGACAGATGGATGAAGAGATCAAAGTTAACGTCAGCCGGTATACATGCTGGTGTCGCATGCCCTGAAGCAGTGCACTAAGTGCAGGACATGCCCTCTGTAGTGTCCTCAAGAACAAACCACAGCCTCGACTTAATCATGGGAAACATCAGACAAGTCCAAACGGAGGGAAGTTCTAAAGATACCAGAGGAGGACTCTTCAAAAGTCATAAGGGCGTGAAGAGATTTATTTAGGTCAGTTACAGAGCTGACCACCTAGTCAAGACTTACGCTAATGTTTTAAACCTGTGAAATGTCTGCCCAGAACTTCTTAAATACCATGCCCTCACTTTAATTTGAATTATATTCTTCAAGTGAGTTATCTATGAGGTAAAATGTTAACCTCAAGAAAACAACACCTACATACACTAGCATAAGAAGACTGAGAAGCATTAACAGGGAAACAGCTTTCTAATTTATGAACTCCTTCAGACTGGGGCCCAGTAAAGTGCTCCCAACAAAGACTCCTCAGCAGGTGTCCTAGACACCAGCAGTCACTCCCCTCCCTGCACAAGTTCCAGGGAGTCCACTGCCCCTCAGCCCGCTGGGCTGCTCTGACCCGAAAGTCCTTTGAGGTTAAGGTTCCCTGAGGCTACCAGAACACATAGTCCTCAGTTTTCCTGACTTCTGGTGTTTCAAAACCAAACACAAGGATTTTAAATGTTAACGGTTTTGTGAGCATTATTTTGAAGAGACAGGAGGAATAGGGAAAATCATAAAAGCTTAAGAAATCATTTTTTGAAGATCTTCCCAAGCTTTTACAGATTCACAATGTAGACTTCATAGTTTCTACCTCCCTCGCTGATGTACAAAGAAGAAAGACAGAGGATGAAGCCTCCGGACTAGGCAAACCTCTGTCCAAACCCCACTCTGGGTTCGTAACAGCTACATGACTTCAGACATTCACCTGTGCTAGCCTCAATTTCCTCAACCTCACTGAGAATAAAACCAACTCTTGGTTCATGGGACTGTTCCACAAGGTCAATCAAATGACACGAGGGCTATCAAGCACCTAAAGATGGTCGGCCACATAGTCAGCACCCATATTACTCACTCAACTAACAATTGGCATGGTGCCTCTAGTAAGATATGGAGAACCAGCTGACTTCCTGCGTGTCCCGCCCACCTCTGAAGCCACTGAGGCAAGAAGCCACCGTCTATTCTCAGCTGCCGCATCTGTGCCTGGTCGAGGCTCCTGCCAGCATTACCTCCTCCCGCTACACTTTTATGCAGTATTCCTAAAACTTCTCCTTGCAAACAGGCACATTCTTATTGCTGTGGCAAAAGCCCTGAGATGAACAACTTTTTGGAAGGACAGGTTGACTCTGGCTCATGGTTTCGGAGGTTTTGGGCCATGGTCACCTGGCCCCACTGCCACTGTGTCACGGGAGAAGCCACGGCAAAGGAGGGCCGTCCGCCTCCTGACAGCCAAGGGACACAGCAGGGAGGAAGGGGTCAGGCCCCCCGGCCCATTCCAGGACACGGCCACCCCCAGAGGTTCCACCATCCCCCAGTATCACACCTCCAAACTACGGCAGGCTGTTCCTATACAAAGAAGCAGGGCACCCACCCTCGCTACAGTGAGACTGCAGGATTGCAGAGGTAAATATCTCGTGGATACTGCAACACACTACTCAGTGCGAGATGGTGGAAAACTGTCATTTCTTAAGAACTCAGATCTCTCGAGGCCGGCTTGGGCTACAACGCAAGTGCAAGGCCGGTCTGAGCTACATAGTGCCACCCTGCCTCAAAAAACCAGGGCTGGGAGTTTGGCTCACTGGCTTAAGCACCTCCCCTGGCAGGTGCAAGGTTATGAGTTCAATCCCCGGTGCCGCAAAAAAAAAAAAAAAAAAAAGAACTCAGATCTCCTGTACTAAAAGCACCACCAGCTAAGTATTGCACAATTTATATAACAGTGCAGGTTACTGCCTTCCTTTCTCCAACCATTAGGATTAACTTCTGAAAAGGTGAGACACTGTACATGATGAGCCAGAAATGATCCTTCTTCTCACCTTCAGGCCTTGAAGATCAGGTAAGAGGGGAGTGAAAATTAAGGGTCACATCTTGTTCAATGTGTAATGCACACAGATGGCAGGTCGGAGTGGAATTACATTTTGTAATGACATCTACAGATGTTTATCTGTAGAACAACTGGCAAAAATACTTTTAAAACTGTATGATGTCCTTCTTAAAAGTCCTACCTAAAGAACACAATTTTTGCTATTAAGAATCATGAGTTGATTTTTTAACAACATTTCAGAATTTTAAGCTGAATTAAACTGAAAATGTTGACCAGGAACAGTTTGAAGGAAGGACACTGTAAGAGCTGGGTTTAAGACAATGAAGAGTTGTTTCAAGGTTCAACCTCAAATTCTAAAAAACACAGTAATATCTCACACATAAAAACAGAAGACTGCACAGGATCTGCTACTGTTAAATAGAGCTTAAGTAATTCAACCCAAATGAGAGACAATGTACAAACCATCTCCCGGTGCTCCACGTTCACCCCACACCTCAGCAGCTCCTCAACGATGTGCACGTGTCCTTCCTTTGAGGCGGATATAAGTGCTGTCCAGTTATCCTTGAACACATACACAAAACAGGAAGGTTTCAGAACCAAAGGTCACATTCCAAAGTGAGGAAAAATAAATCTGAGCAGACAACCAGATGATCACACTGAACTGACATGATCTGACCCACTGTCTGCCTCTGAAACTAACCCGGAAGCTCTCAGAAGCACTTCCTGTCTGCTGAATCACTAGCACTGGTGCAGGAAAGGCCTCACGACTGCTGTTTCCATCTTACTGCACTGCTACTCACACACTGTGCTTGGCTAGAGAGCAAAGGCCCCCAAACCTCATGGCTGATCCTGCAGCTGGCAATCTTGGCTCTACAGTGACATAAAAGACTCTACAGTCAGATCTGAGAACACAGGTACAGCGACTCCACACAGTGAGTTCAGAAATTATGTGACAAAGGACAGAATTATCCTTTCATTTTTTAAAAGAAAGGTACAAGAATCCTATTTTAACTTCTATCCATGAGAGCAATGTAATTCAAATGATCAATACATTTAAGAAGTGGCTGCGGGGAATGCAAAGCAATTCCATGAAAATAGAAAAGCAGAGGAAATACACCCTCTCTGATCTGTGATTTATCCTTCAGCAGTGGACCACGTCCTCTGAACTGTGATTCATGCACTGAGCATTTAGCGTACGTTACTCTGCGGGGCGCCCCAAAGTCACGTTCCTGACCATGTCTAACCAGACACCTAAGAGCAGAACCACGTGGGGACGCGCAGGCCCAAGCCCTTCACCGCAGCAAACACCACTCTCCTGAAAACAGATGACAGCACATGAGGCTGCACACTAATCTGTTACTTCTGAATCTCTTCTCAGCAACAGAGCAACAAATCGCAGAAGGAGAAAGGAGGCTAGCGAGTGCGGGTACGCACCAGGTCTTCCAGGTTGCAGTTAGCGCCATTCTTGATCAGCTCCTTCACTATCTCCAGATTGCCCTGCTCAGCAGCGATCATCAGCGGCGTCTGCCCACACTGCGAAGCAGAGGAGACTCAGGAGCCCGGCCTGGCCATGCACCCTGCCCAACACCAACATGAGAGCCCCAGCCCCCACAAAGTGAGCTCCCTGCACAGGGGCAGCCGGCCCCTCCTTGCCTCCCTCACTGCCTGCTCCCCACTGGGAAATCAGCAAGAATGCACCACCCGCTGGCCTTGGACTCCCTGGCTTCCAAAATCATGTGACAAGAGCTTTTTAGCAGCTTCCTAGTCTGTGGGCCTCTGATACAAGCACAGCACTCACAGACTAAGCAACTCTTGCTTTACCATTCACAGTGACCTCCAGCCAGAACAGAGAGGACCAAACAGAAGGTGGTAAACCAACAGAGCCGCCTGAAGCACGCCCTTTATCTCAGCTCCCCAGAAGCCCAACCACCCAAGCACTGTTTGGCTCTGCCCTGTTTCTACCTTCCTATTTCTACTTCTTTGCGGGTGGGGGTGGGGGGGCCTGTTGACACAAGGTCTCTCGATGGAGCCCAGGCTGGCCTCAAGACTTGCAGTGATCCTCCTGCCTCAGCCTCCCAAGTGCTGGGATTAAAGGCATGCGCCACCACGCCCAGCCAGAATACTATTTTTAAACTAACACATTTTGTAATTTTCAACATGCTAATAAAATTTCTTACCTGAAGGTATTTTTATTTATAAAAATTCTTCACTATTCATGATCACTGAAAGGTATACTATCAACTAACCAAAACACACATAACAAAGAAACACTAAAAATATAGGCATTATTAAAACATGAGCATTAACATCAGGTGAATTTTATCTTGACTCCAAGAGGTGGGAGAGGGTAAACAGACGACAGTGTGAAAGCAAACACAACAGGGTTAAAATCTGAGTTTTGCCATGGTAGGCAGGGTGATACATGTCTGTTATCCCAGTACTCAGGAGGCTGAGGCAGGACGAACACTGGGAGTTCACGGTTGGCCTGGGATCCACAGTGAGTTCAAGGCCAGCCTGAACTTGAAGGGAGACCCTGTCTTGAGAAAAACAAAAAGCCAGACATGGTGACACACATCTGTAAGCCCAGCACTTGAGAGGCTGAGGCAGGAGGATCACTGCTACTTCAGCCTGGGCTACACAGTGAAATCCTGTCTCAAACAACAAAACAAAACAAACAAATAAAAAAAACCCCAACAAACCAGGCAAAAAGAAAACACTTAAGGCTAACCAACTGTACATTTAAAAAAACATAATAGTAGTTAAAATGGCAAATTTCATTTTATGTGCTTTTTTTTACCACAATAAACATTTCATCAACAAAACTCTGAACTTCCAGGCATAGTGGTACATGCCTGTAACCCCCAACTATTCATGGGGCTGATGCAGGAAGATTACAAGTTCAAGGTCAGCCTGGGCAACTGAGTGAGACCCTGTCCCAAAGAGAAAAACAGGGCTGGAGACACAGCTCAGGGGCAGCATTGCCAGCATGTGTGGGGCCCTGGGTTTGATCACACTATCACAAAAAAATTTTACCCATCTACACGCAGACATAAATATGGGCATGCATATGTGTGCCCACATGCCGACACACTCAGGTGGACAGGTATGTGTAAGATACCACTTCTCGTTCATCGCATCTGCAGGCAAAAAATCATACTGTACTGGAAATACGGTTCTAAGGTACGGGATTATTTCACTTTTTTTGAGATGCGCCTGCAGAGTCCGTCTGCCCACTAAGTGGCCGGCTGTTTGCTTTCTGGTGTCATGGTGCCTGGAGTTCCTGCAATGCGCTGGCTGTGAATCCGTGGCTGGCAGAGTAGCTGGGTGGCTTCCCCCGGCCTGCAGCTGTGTTCCCCACCACTGCCGGTTTCCGGGGCTGTGAGGAGCTCTGCATTCCCTGGAGCCCATCTGCCCCTTCTTGCTGTCAACTCCTATGCTATTTGGGAAGTCTCTGTCTTTGTCTGTGACTTCAGTTACTTCCCTTACGCTTTCTTCAAAGGGCTGCAAAGGTTTAGCTCTTATACCTAGGTTTCTGATTGGTTTTTAACTGGGGAAAAACATTTTAAAAGTCTTAATCTTGTCCAACTTATCTATTTATATGAAGATTGCATTTTAGAGGCTCCCTAGGTCCCTAGAATCATTTTAGTTTTCTAGAATGAATATCTGTCAGGGATCTAGAGGTCCATCTGAAACTGTACACTCCATGGTCAATCATCTCGTGAGGGGTGAGACCACTCGTTTTTCCTTACTCCCCAGCCCCTCAACTCAGTGCCTTATACAGATGGGGCAGTCAACAAACAGTTGTGTTTACAAACTTGGTCTTACCTCATTTCTCTCATCGACATCTTTGCACTTTTCAAGAAGGGCTTTCAGGGCAGGAATATTTTCTTCCTCCACATAGTTTATTAAACTCTGTGATATCAGAACTGACATTTTCACAGAAAGCTGTAGCTATCTTTATTTCAATACCTATTAAATTAAGAGAAAACATAGGTCATTTGTGGTTAGAAAAGAGCTAATTTACTACTAAGCGTATTCCCAGTCCCAATCTTCAATGCTGGCACTTGGAGGACAAAATGCTGATGGACAGACGTCTTTCTCCAAGCCGCAGCTCACCCTGAACTCGACACAACCCTCGCTCGAGCTCCAGGCCACCTCGAACACTCCTCCTCATCTCCCCAAGTGTGAAGCAGAGCCCCCGCTGCCCTTGCTGCCTCTGTCTGGTGCACCTCAGCACCCACACTCTGCTTTTGGGCCCCACACTTTGGAGCATCCGTGACTTCCCCCTCCCTCTCAGTCAGCCCACTGATAAATCCACCCGCCTCAGCCTGCAGAGCTCATCTCACCGCGCTACTCCTACGCCCACCACGGCAGCTCTGGCACACACACACCCCACCCCCGCCTCCCAGAGCCCAAGAAAAGGCTCTGTGGCCAGACACAAAGGCACAGCTGTCAGGGACACGGTGGAGCCCGACTTCTCCCGGACACCTTCCCCAAGTGGCCGCCACCCCCAAGCGGGGCCACTGTCCTCTCCCGGGACTCACAGCTGTGCACACATCTGGGCAGAGGCAGCAAGCACCACAGTCAGCTCTCCACAGCCCCCGGGGCTCCTGAGGCTGGGCCGGGGCCTGGGGAGCAGAGGCTGAGGCCGGAAAGCACCTAGCCCTGAGCAGTGGGTCCTGTCCTCAGTGCTCTCGAGGGACCAGAGAGTAAATTTCCAGAGCAGCGCCCTCAGACGGCGTCCCTCTGTGACCATGACACAGGACAAAGACAAGACCGTTCCTGACTCCCCTCTGAACACCGACCACCCACAAAGTACCCAAACAGCTCCCCATGAGGGATAATGCAAATGACTGCTGCTTCTGCAGGGGCACCTTCGGCCTTGCTCCTCTCTGCCTTCTAAGGAAGATCTGCAACAGTCAGTTCCAGAGTCACCCACAGCCTGGAGCATCGAAGCCAGACCCGCTCCCTGGGCTGTCCCCGCTGGCCGGGAGTCCACCCTCACGGTGCTCACAGACGCCACGGCTGCTGTGTGCAGGCCAGGCAGGCACACTGACCTCAAGAGTACCCCGAGGCGCTGCTGGACGGGAGGGCACCACAGCCAGTGTGTAGTCAACTGCACTGAAGACCAGGTGTTAATGTGTCCGTGTGAGGGGACGCACACAAGCAGCCAAACACCAGAGGAAATGGAGACTTAAACCACTGAACAGAACCCACACACGTCGCCGTGGTAAAGATCACGTGTAAGGTATGGCTCTGTGACAGAACAGCCCCCACGTGGGATGGTGTGGACGCAGGAACACGGGTGGGGGGACACAGCACCCTCTGCTAGAACTGCTCTTCCTAACACGCAGGCCTGCAGTGAGGAGGCGATGAACTTGGCCTTTGCACTGTGTGTGCTGTTTTGCCTTCCTCAACACATCTGTAACCACTTTATTAAGGTGAAAAAAAGATGCTTTATCACAGAAAGAAAAATGCGCAGCCAGGCATGGTGGTGCACATCTGTGATCGCAGGGCTCTGAGAGGCTGAGGCAGGAGGGTCCCAAGTTTAAGCTCAGCCTGAGCAACTTACTGTCTATTGAGTGAGACCTGTCTCAAAAAATAAGTAAGACTGGAAAGGTAGCACGGTTGGAGGTTCTGGGTTCAATCCCCAGGACCACAGAAGAAAACACAAAGGGCCTTCATAAGGGTAGCTTTGTGCAGGGGTTAGAAGTTGGCACCCTGGGACCAAACTGAGTTGGTGTGACCCCTTTGCGCTTGCCGTGATGTCACCTAGAGTGGCCTTCTTGACTTGACTTCCTATGTTTCCCCATCCTCAAATAGCAACAGAGTGACATGCAAAGGCCTCGCACAGGAGCTCAAGAAACCCAGCATTAGCTCCTGGGATCCGACGTCACAACAGAATATTAAAATTTCCCAAGTGCCCTTTCACTAAATTCCCACGGATCCCCATCACAGGGCCCATTCTACCTCCTCCCAGCACTTCTCTAAGCTTATCCTTTCTGGGTTTACCTGACTGGCAGCTGTCCCTTCCACCAGGATGCAAGCTGGTGGCAGAAGGGACTCTTCTCTTCTGTTTCACATCAAGTACCCAGCACCTAGCATGATTCCTGGCCCATGGAAAGCACTGCATTCCTTAACTGACCCATCGGCCACGGCACTGTCTGTCTGATGGAACATAAGGTTTTTTCACTCTCCCGCTCAACCACAAAAGCCCGGCCTGACACGTGTTTCTACATGGCATCTACAGTGGACAGCAGTACACTGTAGAGAGCCCATCTTTGGGATCTGCGAACAGATTTAACAGACTAACAACAGCAACAGAACATATTCAAACGTTTTCACCGAAGGGCCAGAGGATCAAGGCACGCCTTCTCATCTCCAGTTAGAAACCAAGACACGGCAGCCACAGTACCATGCCGCCCAGCACCCGCGAACACAGTACCCGGGGGCGACACAGCACGTCCTGCATGTGGCCTCTTGCAGGACCCAGTCCAGCCCTCTTCTCCTCCCCATGAAGGTCACCAGTGACAATGGCCCAAGCACAGTCCCCAGACCCATCCTGGGGCCAGCACTCAAACCTGGTGGCAGCCCCCACCCTCCACACAGGGCCAGGGACCCTCCTGAAGCAGAAATCTCCTCCTAACCCCCAAGTGCTGTCCTCTTGCTCAGAATCAAATCCTGAATCCTCGCTGTGGCCCATGGCACAGAGGCCAGGCCCTACTGCCCAGCCGGCCTTCTCTACCTCCCGAGCCCTCTCCAACACCCTCCTCTCTGCTCCGCACAAATGTCTCCTGAGCACCCCAATGTCACTCCATGGGAGCCCTGCTTTGTTTCTCTAGACAGAGCTCAGCACCACTAAGTTTTAATTTCACAGTTGGTGAATCTGAGAAGTAAGAGAGTTCACTATACTACTCTTAGGAGTCTTCCGTAAGCTAAAAATGAAAATAAAAGCCGGGCGTGGTGGCGCACGCCTTTAATCCCAGCACTCAGGAGGCTGAGGTAGGTGGAGCGTTGTGAGTTCGAGGCCGGCTTGGGATACAACGCCAGCGCAAGGCCGGCCTGAGCTACACAGTACGACCCTGCCTCAAAAAAACCAGGGCCGGGAGTTTGGCTCAGCGGCTTACGCACCTGTCAGGCAGGCGCGAGGTTGTGAGTTCAATCCCCAATGCCACAAAAAAAAAAAAAAAAAAAAAAAGAAAAGAAAAATTTCATCCCACTTTGGGTGAGGGTCTCCAGCTGCTCTACCACTGGCACTGCCTCCCCACTGCCTGACTTGCTGCCTGAGACAGAGGAGGGGTCAATAGACCCCAGGCAAAGGAAGTCCAATGGGCAAGTTCCCATCTGTGCTGAGAATCAATGTCTGTGGTACTGCTATGGTCTGGATCACAGAGGTCCCCCACAGGCTCCCGTGTTCAGAGGTGGGTGAAGGACCAAGCTCTCAGGATGAGCAGCCTGGCTGGAGGAGGCCGGTCATTGCGGGCATGACCCGGGAGGATATATCCTCATCCCTGGCTCTCTCCCTTCTCTGACCTCTTTCTCTCTGCTTCCTGGCTAGCATGCAGTTACTGCTTTCCTTCTTCCACACCCTTCCACCTTAACTTTTCTACCTTGGAGTAGCTGACCATGGACTGAAACCCCTGAAACTGTGAGCCAGAATAGACCATTTCTTCCTTTAAATTGTTTATCTTAAGTATTTTTTGACAGTGACAAAAAGGCTAAGACAAGGCATTGTTAAGTACAAGACCTATGCCAGCCTGCGGGAGATTCCTAGAGTATACTCAACAAGCTTCAGTTCACCATGACAAGAGCCTCTCATGAAAACAGCATTCACTTCACTCTAGTTCATAGATGCTTTACAGCCATGCTCTAATTTAAACTTTCAATACTTCTGCAGAGCAAATACTATTTTTCATTTTACAGATGATAAAACAGGTTTGCATACATAAGTAACTTGCCTAACAGAATGCCAAAAGCAAATGTTGCAGCAAGGTGATAAACCTCAGCTATAATTCAAGGTAGAACGGTGCTAGAAGAACCCAAAGCGCTCTAGTTCTGAAGAGAAGCTACTGCCCTGGCTGGGATGCCAGGGAAGTATCATCTTGTGTAGACCTGAAGAACAGGCCTGAGTACACGAGGTGGGAAATGAGCAAGGGTTCGCCGGGCAGAAGGCACAGGCTCAGCACAGATTCAGAGTGCTGACTGAGCAGCTGTCTCCCCTACGCCCGGGAAACAGTGAGTAACACAAAGGAGCCATACAGGCGAGAAGTGAGAGCTGCGGTGGTTTCATCTGTAATCTCTCCAAGGAGGAAGGCTCAGGCCTCTGTCCCCACTCCCCAGCCCTGCTGCTCTCAATCACTGCTTTCTCTACCATCAGCCAGAACCAAGGATGGACACAGGATCCAGCACTGTGATGCACAAAAAGATAAGCTGCTTTATCTGGAACCGGAATTAGAACCAGTCTTTCTGCCAGCCATTGTGGACTGTGTGTAAAATACTGCAGTTCTGCAGTCAGCAGAGAGAACTCAACAGAGACAGAAAACGACTCCTCCCAGGCAATGGAACCAGCGTGGCCCCCCTCTCAGTGTCCTCTTGGCTGAGGTCTGTTCCTTGACTTCTCATCCCCTCTACCATAAGTCACGAGAGGAGAAACTGACGGTTCTTTAGCAACAGGAGGAAGAGTGGGTGGCATGCTCAGGCACGACCCTAGGAAAATTTATCTCCTTGCAGTGTTTGCCACCAGATTGGGAAAACACAGAGAACCAGAACTCCAGGCACCAGTCATGAGTCTACCGCAACGGCCCACAGAAGAGAGAGCAGGGAGTGGGGATAGAGAAGAAACAGAAGATATCATTACCTTCAACAACACAAAATCCCTAGCATTGGAGCTTTTGGATCCACTAAAATCTCCAGAAGACATTCTGGATGAAAGCAATTTTAAAAATCACATGACTGCAAAAAAAAAGAACAGGTCACAGATGACTACATGCCACATGCATATGACTAGATGCAGTGCTGTCACTAACCAGACAGAGGCAGAAGGCAGAGCCCAGGTTTCTCTGATGCTGTGCCCCGCTCCCCCCGCCCCTCCACGAAGGCTACAGGAATGAGGTCGTGGGATGTCTGGCCCAAGGTGAAGGTGAAGTGCTCCGAAAAAGCAGGGCTGCAAAAACCTACCCCCTGTCTGCAAAGTCGAATCTGGAAATAGTTCATAGGAAGACTGCAGAAATGGATCCTCAAAATGGTGTGCCTCTGAATGGTTTGCAAAACCTGTCAAGTACTGTACACTGTTTCCAACCCCAGAAAACCCCGGTCAGTAGAGAGTGACATTTCATCAAGTAACCCCAAAAGATTAAGTGCCCACTAGCAAGCTAGAGAACAAAGAACACACCTTGCCACAGCCCAGAAAAAAAAACAAAAAAAAAACCTTTAGTTACGCATCAAAAACCCTACAGGCGCTTTAAAAAAGAAAAAAAAAAACATTGCTAATTTCTAGTCTTCGCTGTTGTCAAAATGTGGGCAGAAACTAAAACATCAAAATCAAGCCAAGGGGCGACTCCCGAGCCACACCCCAAGCCAAACAATTACCGTTCGGTAACCACGGGTGGCTAAGAAACCTGCATTTTTAAGAAGCGCCTCTAGAGCGCAGAGAAGACGCTATAAATAGTCCTTAATAAGAAAATATTCTTCACTGACTTAAGTCTTTCTCGATAGCAAAACAGCTTCTTCAAAGGATAAAAACCGCAACACCGCCGGAGAAACCCTGGACCGCGGTGACCCCTGGCTCCCTGGGATTCTTCTGCAAGGTGCTCAAGTCCGCGCAGGACAATGGAGCGATGGCGCAATGGAGCGCGAGGGAGAGCACAACACCGCCTCGCCGGTGGGCGCTGGGGACGACACCCCGCGCGCCCGAGGCTCGGCGGCACCGGCTGACGGGATTCTTGGGCCGGAGGGGCGACGCTGCTACCCCGGCGACCTTCACCCCGACCCGCCGCCCTGAGGCGGCCCGGACGGCAGGGAGGACTGGCCAGACAGACGCCGAGTGCTGGACCTTTCGGCGCCCCGGCAGCAGCGACTCCTCCCGAGAGCGCGACCTGACTGCCCGGGGTGGCCGAGCAGCCCTGCCGGACGCCGAAGGCCCCTGACCCCGACCTGGCCCTGCAGGTCGCCCCGAGACCCCTCCTCAGCCGACCTCGCCCTCGCCTCCTCCCGTCACCCGCGGATCCCCGCGGCCGCCTCCACTCTCACCGTCTCACAAACCGCCTGGAGGACGGCACCTCAGCGTGGTGAATCCGGGCTGTAGCACCAAGGGCGGCGTCAGAGGGCGGGAGCCGAGGAGCTGGCAGCGAGCGGGATACCCTCTCCACAGCCGGCGGCCATCTTTCTGCGCGCTAATGGACAGGTCACGTGACGGGGCGGGGCGGGACGGGGCGGGGCGCGGCCTCCGAGGAGGGCCTCTGAGTGCGCGTGCGCGTGCTTTACTGTGGCTGGAGCGCTGCCCTGGCCTCTGTGCGGAGCTATCTCCCCAGCTCGGTTTGAATTTTTAATTTTGCTACAAGGCTATTTCTTAAATTGCTACGTTGCTCAAACTGCAATTCTCCAGAGCCTTTGTAAATGCGGGGAAGAGCGGTTGAAGGGAGGGGAGAATTGCAAGCTACATCGTGTACAGAT
>RJWM01014991.1:0-48912 GCA_004363535.1 Dasyprocta punctata
GGAATTAAACATTCTCAAGATGCCAACTTATCCATAGATTGAAAAATTCACAAGTAATTCAATGGAGGAAAAAAGTCTTTTTCAACTTTTAGGAAGTACAGTACTCTATTAAAAAAAAAAACCTCATACTGCATATAAAATTAAGTTTAAAAAAGAAAATTATAAAACTTCTAAAAGAAAATGTATGAAAAAAATCTTTGTAACTTTATGGTAGACAATTTTTTCTTTTATCATATTCAACAGAAAATATGGATAAACTGGACTCCAAAAACACAATGTCAAAGGAAAAAAGGAGACATTAAAATTAATAGCCAAAAAGCTGCAACTTACCATCAAACTATCAATACATAAACAAAATGAGGATATCTATAGAATGGAATATTACTCTGTAATAAAAAGGAATGAACTACAGCAAGTTATGAACCAGTTCCATTTCAGGAGAACATTCACAGGTCGGATTCATTTGTAATCTGACAAAGTGAATCTTACACAGTACACCTGTGAAAGTTACAGCTCAAATGTTCATCAATTGGGGTCTAACTGTATTTATACACAATGCAATATGGAGGAAACTAAATAAAACATTGTCCTAAGATAAAAGATGCTGGATACATAAGATTATCTGTCTTATGACTATTTATATAAAATTTTTAGAAAAAGACAAATCTGAGAGATGTGAGCTTTAGCTATTGCCTAGTTTGGGGGTAGGAGGAAGGAATGAGTACAAACAGGCATGAGACAACCATTTTGTGGTGAGAACAGTACAATATTCTAAAACTGGGTTGTGAGATGGCTGCACAACTGTATAAATTGACTAAATCTCACTAAAACTGCACACTTACAATACATGGACATTATATTGTAACCTAAGTATAAGCTACACCTCAATAATAATGGGAAAAGGGAAGTGAAAGTATGGGACAATATTATAATACATACACAAGACGGGAGAGGGAGAGAGGGATGGAAGGAGATAAAAAGACTTGCATCCAAAATATATTGAAAATAATGAGAAGACAATAAATTCCTTAAAATGTTGGCAAAGACCCTTCACTATTCTGCATTTGAAAAATTGGTCACACATGCAACTTACAAGAAAAAGAATACCACAACTACAATGAGAATCTTCTATGTACCCATTAAAATGGTTAAATTCAAAAGACTGCCAACATCAAATATTTGCAAGGATCTAAAGGAACCACAACTCTGAACTACTGATGTGGGAATGAAAACGGAAAGGACCACTTGAGACTTCTATAGGTAAATGGATACAACTTGAGACCATATTCATAAGTGAAATACATCAGACTCACATGTGTAAATGTCATATTGTCCTCCTGGTGTGAGAAACTGAAACAGTAAATAAGGTCCAAAATGTACAACAGACATTTTGAAACGGGAAGAAATTATTCAAAAGGAAAGAAGAACAAGGTTGGAGAAAGCAGAAAGGCAAAAGGAAGGAAAGAAAAAGGAAAAACAACATGAGATAGTTATACTACTAGTTTCTCTTTTTCATTGAAAGAAAGGTTTATGCTAATACAGTTTAGAGAATTTTTATGCCCATATCTTGTACTCTGAGTAATTATTTTGAAGATAATTATATACAGTGTATTAACTATTGTTATTCTTCTATTTTTTTGTTTTGAAAATTTGTTTTATTTCTTTTTTCCATAAAATAAAACAAAGGATCACTTTTGAAAACTGATAAATCTCTTTCAAAAGAAATCATACTAGGACTAGGATGCAGTCAGTGATGGTGAGTGCTGTGTATATGCTAGGCCCTGGGTTCAATCGCTAGCACCACCACCATTTCCCCTCAAAACAAACCATAATATTCCTTGCAAAATCCTATCCACTGTTGCCTTAGGTACTCACCCAAGAGAAATGAAAACTCCCACTGACGCCATCACTTACACTTGAGTGTTCATGCAACTTTATTACCATAGCCTCAAACTAGAAATCACTTAAATGCCTATCAACAAGGGAATGGCTGTTATGTCTATAAAGTGAAATATTTAAATAACAGAAGAGGAATAAGCTACCAGTGAGCACAACACAGATGAATCTCAATTATGGTGAGTAAATAAAGTCAAACACAAGAAAGAACACACTTTATAATTTCAATGATATAAAACAATAGAAATTGCAAATTCATCGTCAATGATTTTAACTTATTGCCTGGCTATTCGTTTTTTTCTTGAGTTTCAAAATAAAACTTTTAGCATTTATAACTGTAAGAACAGTCCAACACAATACTGTCTAAACTTAATAAATCAGTTATTCAAATACAAACACAATTTTTAGAAATATACAAGAAACAGAAAACAATTACATAGAAGAGTAACTACCAAATTTTAATCAGGGGACAGTGATAGACGTCTATAAGAAATATAATAAGAATTTAGTCACAAAAATTATTCACAGAATGAAAGTAAAATGTCATTCAGTGAACTGGGAAACTATGGAAAGCAATAGTGCCAAAAGACCCTATGGCTAAACACAGACAGTTAATTAGAGTAAATCTACACTGCATGGTGGCAATAATATAATGGAATAACCAATGTTTCTGTGTTGTGTTCATAACAAAAGAATTTGTTAAATGAGTAACTAGTATGACTGCACAGGCTAAATGTACTACTCTATATTTGCTATAAAGTAATAACATAAGAAACCATCTGATAATTGAAATATGAGAAAAAGGTGGCAGGAAAAAGAAAAGAGAGAGGGAAGGAAAAAGAAAAAGATTAAGGAATCTACCAGCAAACTACAACTATCTATAGCATGAATCAGTATACTTCAAAGTGCAAATATTTTAGATTTTACATGCTACATCTGATCTATGATACATGTTCTGTGTTTCTTCCTTCAATCAATTAAAAATGAGAGCAGAATTGATGTAACCAGAGCCTTGGGAAGGAAGAATGAGGAAAGGTTGACTAACAGGTACTAAGTTACATATAATTAGGAACAAGAAATTCTGTTGTGCAAGTGTATGCTAGAGATATAATAATGTACTCTACATTTCAATAAACCACAAGAATTTTAAGTATTTTGACCATAAAGAAATTATATTGAGACAGATATATTTAACCCAATTCAAATATTACTTAATTTATACATGCATTGAAAAATAAAAAATATCACATGAATGTGCACAATTCTTATTTGTGTATCAGTTAAAAATAAATTTAAATTTAAAAATTAAATAAGGGCTGGGTATATAGCTCAGTGGCATAAGCCCTCCCTGGCATGTGCAAAGTCCTGAGTTCAATTCTTGGTACAAAACATAAATAAACAAACAAATAAATAAATGATTAATTGCCAAAAAATAAAAACAGCTCACAAATTATAGTTTTCCAGCTCCTGATTTTGAGTTATAATTAACAGTTCAAATCAAATTCCACTCAAATTTAAAGATAAAATAACAAGGACACACAAAACAATATTAAACTTTAGGAATACAAATTTAAATAATTATAAAATATCTGTTAAAGTTATAAAACACCATGCCAATACAATTTGAAAACTAACAATTCTTAGTAACAATATGTAACTGTACTCTTTAAAGAAAAACTATGGAGGAATAAATTTTAAAATTATTATATCTACATATAAAAAGTTTATCTAATTGAAAACAAATGTACTCCATGTCAGCTGTCTGTTAAACCTACTGAAAGGTAAAAGTTATTCCAAAGAACAAGGATAAATCATCAATTGAGACTTATACAACAAAGGAAATACATAAAACTTTTAGATCCATACAACTTGATACACTGTTACTATAATCAACCTTTCAAACTGCTCACTGTGTGCTAAGAAAAACACTGCATAAGAGCAGAAAAAGTTACAGCAAAAGCAGTACTAAGAAGAAAATTCTAAAATAAACAACCTAAAGTACCTGGAGAACTTAAAAAAAAGCAAGAACAAATCAAACCCAAAATTGGTAGAAGGAAAGGAATAATAAACACACAAGCAAAAAAATTAGACACAAAAAAATGGGAAGAAATTCTGTGTCTATGCATTGCAAGAATATAGCTGAAATGATCAAGCTACTATGGTGGATTAATTAATTAATCATCTACTTGTTTATCCTTTCGAAACCCAACTCTGCTTCATTGATCTTTTGAATTTTTTAAAAAAAAACTTGTAACACCCAGTTGAACTAAATCAGTGTATTGCTGGGGATGGAAGGCCTACCTGAGGATTGTTGCCAACAGCATTAAAAGAGAACTAAAGGGGAAGATGGTGTGCTGTTGATTCTCCTGGAGAAGCTTGTCACACGGGTCTTCCTGATATGAACTCAGCGGTTCTTACCATTGGAGGAGCTAGGATCATCACTATCACTTATGGCTGTGGTTCTTTTCTGGGGAGTTCTGGTCCCTGCCTTGAGTAGTGCTTCCTGTATCAAGTGTAGATCCCACAGCCTACACATATTTCTATCTCTATCTCTATCTCTAACTGGAGATGAAACCATTATACCATAAAGATAGCTGGACTTCCATGTTTATTACAGCAGTAGTCGTAATAGCTAAACTATGGAGTTCAAATTCAGTGTCCATGAGTAGACAGGATAGTGAAAGAATAAGGGGAATGTGAAACTGCAATGGAATAGTATTTGGCCATAAAAAGGAAATGAAATTTTATCATTTGAAACAACATGAATGAAAATGGAGGTCATTATGTTAAGTGAAATAAGTCAGGAAAAGAAAGACAAGTATCACATGATCTCATTTGTAGAAACTAAAAAGTTGATCTCATTGAAGAATGAAAAGAAACTGTGATTACTAGAGACTGCAAAGAGCAGGAGGTAAGGGGGTGGAAAGAAGTTTTAGAAAGGGACAGCAAAACATAAAGAGGAGGGATTTCTATACTATTGTTGAAACAATCTATGATATGTCAGAATTGAGAGAATATGAAATTTCCAACATACACAGATAATCATTGTTTGAAGGGGATGGAAATGCTTATCACTCTGATTTGACCATTATATGTAACAAATATACATATCGAATTACCATACAATATACCCCATAAAGATATAAAATATTATGTTTAAATTTTTTTAAAAAGGCAAAAATGTATTGAAACTTTGTACTTAGTAAACAGTAAAACACAACATTGGAACCAAATTTATAAAAGGAGTTGCATAGGCTCAAAAGGTAAGATCTGTTCTATAATTTATGAAATGAGCCCCTCCTCCAAATACCAGCAAATAAAAATTAGAAAGTTAGGCTTCTTAATGTTTGACAAGTCAGCTAATAGAATATACTCCTGGTATTTGTTGAGCCATTAAGTGATAGAAAAGAGATTACAAACAAACTGTTGTCTGCTAACTTATACAGTTAATATGTTCAGTATTGCTGGGAACTTCTTTCTGAAGCTTAAGAAAACGTTTAACTTACATAAAGTCCATGTAAAACAAATTCACAATTTTCTAACACAAAAATAAAAAGAGATCATAATAGAATCACATACTTTGTGTGCTATAAAGACATTTACCTACTGAACTTCAATTTTATAAGGTTGTCTCCAAGAAGCCTGTCTAGATTATGCTGCCATGGTACTTTTGGCTGATAAGTGATAAACACCAGGGCATGGAATATACTGAGGGGTTTCTGCCTTAGGGAAAAGGCAAGTTCATGGGTGTTCAGTTACCATCATCAGCAATAATTAAAATGGAACAGATTATGGCCAGGTACAAATCTATGAAAGAACTGATTGAGGAGACCCTCTTGCCTAATAACCTCCAAAGACAAGTACATCTTCCTTTACCCTGAACCTCCATAAAATTCTACACTTGTTTACTGAGAAAGCTTGTAATTCACAAGTTAAAGGCATTTTGCTAATTAAAATGTCATAATTTCACTGTGGGGGCCTGGTATCTATGGTGATGCAGGAACTCATCCAGATCAAAATCTCTGTCACCTATTTTTGAATTCTAGTTAAAGCCTGAAATAACGGAGAGCTTGTTGCAATAAAAAACCATAAGGTCTTTTCTTACTCTTTGTCTGACTCCTGTCCATGAAAGAGTCAAGAAGTCAGTGAGAAAACAGAAAGGCTGCAGGTGGGCTGGCAAATACAGTGCCATGCATGTGACAAGGACTGCCTGTTGAACATTTTTTTCTAATGTGATACACTATGCTTCCCCAGGAAATGTGCTCTAGATCACTCCTTCAGAAGTTGGAAGAATGGTACTGATATCACTATAAATCTTTTCCATAAGGCAGTAAGAAGGCTGAAGCTAGAAGTTTACTTATGTATATTTTTATGCATTAAAAAATAACAGTACCAGCCGGGCATGGTGGTGCACACCTTTAATCCCAGACTCTGGAGGCTGAGGTAGGAGGAGCACTGTGAGTTCGAGGCCGGCTTGGGCTACAATGCAAGCGCAAGGCCAGCTTGAGGTATACAGTGTGACCCTGCCTCAAAAAAACCAGGACCAGGAGTTTGGCTTAGTGGCTTAACTGCCTGTCTGGCAGGTGTGAAGTCGTGAGTTCGATCCTTGGTGCTGCAATAAATAAATAAATAAATAAAATTTAAAAAAAAACAGCACCTCTATCTAAATAGTCATTTTGTTGCTGGATATTTTATAATACAGTAGTAGGGATTTTGTAATACTACAAAGCTATTCAAAACCTACAATTGAATACAGAATACATGATTCATTAGGAAAAAAAGCATAATATCAAATAGGTTTTCTACATTTGCTAAAATATTTTCATTTAAAAAATGCTAAATAAATTATGTAACTTTTCTTTTAGTGACAGTTGTTTCAAACAACTGAAGAATGGCTATTTCCGTAGTCTGTTTGGACTGGTATAGCACAATACCATAAACTGGGAGACTTACAACAACAGAAACTACTAACAGTTCTGGAGACTGAGAAGTCCAAATGATGGGCTATCTGGTGAGGGAATGTTTTCTGAGTCATACAAGGACTTTTTTTTTCTGTAATCTTACGTGGCACGAGGTGTAAGAGAGCTCTCTCAGTAAAGGGAGGAGTGGGATGAGAAGGAAAGGTTGATGGAAAAGTGGAGAAAGTTTTTCATAATGGTACTAATCCCATTTATGAAAGTTCCATCCTCTTGACCTACTTAAGGCCCCACCTTCTAATATCATCACCTATGGGTTAGAATTTCAACCTATGACGGTGGAAGAAAGGGGATGAAAACATTCATAGGAGAGCAGCCGTGTAACAAAAGTAATGTATCTTTAAATTAATTAAATGACTACTATTGTTATTTTAGTAAGGGTGGAATAGAATAAAGTGGTGAAAGCAACATCCATTTATTTAAGGTAATTCAACTAAATAATAACATTTTGATTTTTAAAAAAAATCTCACTGACTTATCAGCCAACAGCCAAACCTCTTGTGCTATTTTTAAATTTTATAATTGATGTTAAAAATTATGGTCATAATTATAATACACACTCAATAAAAGATCAATGCTTGATAAATCAAATTTATGTCAGAAATTGATTATTAAATGTGATGCATAGTTTTTGAAAAGTTCCTTGTTTATTGAACATGTTTTGAGGCTATGAGCCTGTAATCTACTTATGAGTGTAATATTTCATGAACAGTCCTTAAAAACTAAAGTATTATAATTTTATCTTTTAGTCTGTATTTACAATATTAATTATGAAGTTGACTATTTAGTAGCAGCATCTATTCTAAGAAGTAGAATGAGTATTCTAGGTATTAAAAGAGTATAAAGAGCCGGGCGTGGTGGCGCACGCCTTTAATCCCAGCACTCGGGAGGCTGAGGTAGGCGGAGCGTTGAGTTTGAGGCCGGCTTGGGCTACAACGCGAGCGCAAGGCCGACCTGAGCTACATAGAGCGACCCTGCCTCAAAAAAAACAGGGCCGGGAGTTTGGCTCAGTGGCTTAAGCGCCTGCCCTGGCAGGCACGAGGCTGTGAGTTCAATCCCCGGTGCCGCAAAAAAAAAAAAAAAAAAAAGAGTATAAAGGCCCTAAAGGAGAAAGAAACATGGGGAATGAAACACCAGTGGAGAACATGAGACTGCAAGGCAGAGCACATAGAAGAGTGGCATGAAACGTGCATGCTGAAACACCGATGAGAAGGTACCAGCAGTGGCGGGGACAGGATGACACCATAAATAAGAGGTAGAAAGAAAACAAAGTGGTGTGAGAGCCCTCTCTGTGAAGCAGAAAACAAAGGGCATCTGCTCAGAGCAAAACTGGGGCTTAAAGGGCTTAAGGGGGAGGTTGACAGAAAATCATAAAATGGATAAAATTCAAAGTAGTAATTTCAGAGCATGGGAAAAAAATTTGACCAGAAAACAAAAATTCTGAGAAATACTGAGACCAGTTAAGATCAGTCATATGGATACTTCCTAAAGAAACTGTCATACTATAAAAAGCCTTTTTAAAATATGAACTGCTGCACAAATTGTCAAATACGTTTCAATATAAGTACCTAACAAAATCAGAATAAACTGATTGCTCTTACTAAGAGGGGAGGGGGGTAGGAGCTCTAGATCAGGACGGCCATTTGGCAGTTGTGCAGTTTTTAATTTCCTAACCTCTCCATGTTTTTATGTTCTTAACAATAAAGAAAGTGGGTAGTTATATACATATTCCTTATTTGCTATTGTGATCGTCATAACAAACCTAAAGTAACTAACACAAAGCCTGGCAAAGAAGAGGCATTAGATAAAGGTTAGTTACATTCTTGATTTCTAAACTGCTTGCTGGCACAGCCGCGTAACACTGATAGTCTTGCTGTTCTCCAAGAAGAAAAGGCACTACCTCCAAAACAGAGGCGCCTTCCACCAAGACACCTGCTTCCCAAGAATTATTATCCCAGTGGCATCATTACTGATTAAGGGTTTAATTCTCTCAGTTCTGCAAAGCCAGAAACCAGATTTCATGAAAATAACCCAGTGAACCAGGTCTAAGGAAGGCAGATGCACAATTCAGAAATAAATATTTTTATAAACGCAACAATTTACAGATGACAAGAACAGCAAACCCAGATAACTGAAGACATTAATATTTGCTGATCAGTATATTTTCTTCCTTTAAGAAAATTATACAGGAAACTGCTATGCACTAAATATTTGTGTCCCTCTTCAAATTCATGTGTTGAAATCCTAACCCCTGAAGTGGTTCATGGCTTCAAGGTGTAATGGTTTAGATCTAAAATACCCACCACCCAAAGAAGTCTCGCCTGTTTAGATGTGGGGCTTTTATAAGGTGACTGGGTCATGGGGTTGCTATAGTCATCAGTGAATTAATTCACTGATTAACTATAGGTGAATGTGCTATTAGAGGTACATGGCTTAGTTTGAAGAGGCAGGTCACTGGGTGTGTAACCCAGAAGAGTGTGTTATCGCTGGCTCCTCCCCTGTCTGCTTCCTTGCTGCCATGAGGTGAATAGCTTTTCTCTGCCAACCCTTTCTACCACGCTGTTTCTGTCTTGGAGCCAGTTAGCCATAGACTGAATCCTCTGAAACCATAAGCCAAAACAAACCCATCCTCCTTTAAGTTGCACATGTTGCATATTTTGTTCCGATGGTGGAAAAGTGACTAATAGAGAAAACTTGCACCAAAAAAGGGCCACTGGTCTTACTGTACCTGACCACGTGGTTCAGAAGTCTTTGGAAGTGGTTTGGGAGAAGAGTTTGAAGATATAGGCTAGAGAATTCTTAGAAGGTTGTAAGCTGTGCTCAATGGGTAATACTAGTCAGAGCTCAGAAGATAAGAATGCTAATAAGAATGCAGACAGTAAACACTTAAGTTTATGAGATTTAATTTTGGATCCAGGACTCTACTGAAAACTAGAGTAATGCATTTTTCATTCTGGCAAAAATAAATTATCTATATCTTGTCAATGTCATAAGATTTTGTGTAAGGCTAAATTTAAATAAAGGACTAATATGGAGGGGGAAATATTGAGGCAGCCCAGTGTTCAGGTAGTGGCATGACTGTTGATGTTGTTAGCCAGGTCTATGATGAAAATTAGGTACAAAAAGCAGAACCAAGAGATGTAAAATATTCATAGCTTGGCCCAAAAAGAAGCACCTGTGAAGTTGGAGCCAAAGAGATTATGATTACTGAAAAGATTATCATTAAAAGAAGCCCTGCATCAGGACAAGAAAGATGCCCTGATGTCATCTCAGGAAATAGCAAGATCCGACCTATCTCAATCAGTCTGACACAATCCAGCTTAACCACCACAACTTCCAGAACTGTGGGAAATATAATTCTATTGATTCTATTGTTTATAAGGCACCCAGTTTATATCATTTTGTTATGGCAGCCCAAATGGACTAGACAGAAATCAGATTATACTCAGGTTAGTTTCATCTAAATAATACAAGAGAATTGGATAGTAATTGGTTAACTACAATGAACTATGATAATACGATCAATAGCTTTGCAAAGAGACAACAGTCAATCACAGATTGAGGCCACCCTGGACAACTTATCATGATCCTGTCTTAAAAAAAAAATCTAAACAACAAAACAAAACAAAACACTGAGGATATAGCTCAGTGGTACAGTGCTTGCCTAACATGCACAAGGTTATGGGTTCAATGGCGGGGGGTGCCCTCTTTACCTTCCTCTGGACCATGCTGAGACATACAACATAATCATAGCTCCTTGACTCCTATATTTCTAAGATTTATGCAGACTACTGCACATTTACCCATACAGGCACAAGTTTTTTCTTCTAGATCTAAAAAGCAAGAATCATCTACTTCAATCATTTGTTCATCATAGTCTGAACATAAAACTGTTAATATTTAAGAAATAGTAATTTCCTAAAAGTTTGGAAATTCTGCTTTAGCTTTTACATTTAAAAAGTAAACCAAAATAAAATTTCACACCTGTTAAAGTGCACTCATACAATAAAATATTTAAATTATACTTTAGTTCCTTAGAAAATACTTTCATTAAATACATAAGAACAGAATCTTTAAAATAATCATGTCTTTTTATCATGTTATAATCATCTACCCTTTTGGGAAATAGTATTTTAGTTTTACAAACTCTGGTAATGCTTCCTTTCTACACTTACTTGGTTTGATTCCCATTACTCTAAAAAACATTAAAATATTAAGAACTCTATAAATTAAAGATATACACAGACATATAATCAACCTTCAGCATCATAGCGGATTTGTTACAGGAACCCTCAAGGACACCAATGTCCATATTGCTCAAGTCCCTTATATAAAATGGCATAGTATTTACATGTTCACATATCCTCTCACGTAATCATCTTTAGATTACTTAAAATATAAATGCTAATAACTGCTATACTGTACTATTTAGGAAATAACAAAAAACATCTGTATATGTTCAAATACAGATAAAACCATCACAAGCCTCAGCACACAGTACATAAACAAAACACAAGGCAAACAATGCTGAAATAGGGCATGTTGGAGAGGCTGAAGACCTGTGAAATGCTACAAGACTATAGGAAGCTGTTCCTATACATTGCTTTATTCTCACGAATACAGTGGAGTGGCCAGCACATTGCAAATTCAAGTTTTGCATTGTGGAACTTGCTAGAATTTTTAAAATATGTGTAATCAGCAGCTGGTTGAATCCATAGATGTGAAACCCACAGATATGGAGAATACAGAGTTAAACGTGTGTGTGCATGTGAGTGTATAAACACTTCCTAAGCAAAAATTTTTTAAAGTACATATTCAATAAAGTTTTAAAATCACTGATAAAATAATATACCCATTAGACTATTAATTCAAAGGGCTTATCATATCACACTTTTTGAAATGTTAAAACTACCACCTTTCTTGCAATTAC
This sequence comes from Dasyprocta punctata, assembly GCA_004363535.1. Classification (NCBI taxonomy): domain Eukaryota; kingdom Metazoa; phylum Chordata; class Mammalia; order Rodentia; family Dasyproctidae; genus Dasyprocta; species Dasyprocta punctata. Next base: position 11,803 of record RJWM01014991.1, read on the forward strand.
ACAAGCTGTGCTAGTGTCAATTTCCTATAGAATTTAATCTTTATTTAAAACTGATTTGGAATTTCTCAAATATTTCCTTGAGAAGGTAAGAAATATGCAATTTTCCTTCAAAAGAAATACTAAGATTATAATTTAGTGTTTTATACAAAATTATTTAGTGCAATCACTGTTTCATTCTCACAAAGTATTTTACTGAGCACTGCAGGGGATAAAAAAGCAAGAAAAAATCTAGTTCTTATCAAACTTCAATCCATAAGTTTTACATATATTATAACAAACTATTTTAAATATAATATCCATATGATAATAAATAACATTAATGGCTTTCTTCTTTTTTTTTTTTTACTTTTTGAGACAGGGTTTTACTATGCAATTTAGGTTGGCCTTGAACTCACTTTAGCAGCAATTCTCTTGCCTCAGTCTCCTGAGTGCTGGGATTACAGGCAGGTACCACCTCACTCAGCTTCTTTTTTTTTTTTTTTAAGGTGCTAGTATAACCCTAAATAGAAGTTCTAAACACACCCAGAAGAATCAGGGAAGGTTATCTGGAGAGGTTAAGGAAATAGTTGGGTACTGAAGAACAAATACAAACCAAATAACCAAGTAAATTAGATGATTAAGTGTTTTCAAGGAATAGTTAGCAACAAATCCAAACACGATGGGGCTGGACAAGAATGGTAGGTTAGGAAATAAAAGGAACACCTAGGTGTCATCTGTGGATGTGGCAAGACACCAAGAAGCAAGTGGGATCAGAAACTTACAACGAGCAAAGTTGTTGAGAGATTCTCATTAGTGAATGGACATGACTAGATAATGTCTTTCATAAAGATTGTCATCCGATTTTGTAAATCTGCAATGTTACTGTAGTGTATTTACTATAGTCATTTGTTTGTCTCTTTTGCTTGTTGCTTTTGTTTTATATGTCTTTTTTCTTTTTTTTTTCGCTAAAAAAAAAATTAAAAAAAAAAAAGATTGTGAAACCAGTATGAATAGTAAATGAAAATGAGGGACACTAACAGAAGACTACTACAATAATCTAGGTGAGAAACCTAAGAGGATGAGATGAGAAAATAGGAAAAACAGGATTAGTCAATGGGTAAATCTGGTCCACTGTTTTCATTAATAAAGTTTCATTGGAATACTGCCAAGCTTATTCATTTAGCTGCTATCTCTGTACGGCAGCGTTCAGTAGTTGTGACTAAAATGGAATGGCGCACCAAGTCTAGCCAATTTGCTCTCCGGCTCTTTGAAGCAATTGCACAAGTCCTTAGATCAACCATGCTGCAAGTTTCCCATGTGAGTGGTGCTGCTCTGCAACAGCTAGTGAACATCGAAGGATAGAAATGTGACAGCTCTGACTTTCAAAATGCTGAGTTAGAGAGTTATTGATACTACGATTGAGTTACTTAACATACATTCTGGCTTTCTTTTAGTACACTTTTGCTGTGGAAGCGGCAAAGGAGTCTTTCTGAGACTCCTGTGGAAAGCGTTACAGATTTGACGTAGCTACTGTTAACTATAATCACCTGTGTGACATTTAAAAGACAGAGGCTAATCTTCTATTTCCATTGTTTTCCCCAACAAGTCTGGTCACAGAAGTGAGTAGATTTTTCTATATTAACTGTAGCAGTCTTTAACATCTGCTCCTTACCCTCGTAAGTGTAAAAACGCATAACAGCAGACATCCATTTATTGATCTGGATAGTATCACACAACATACAGCTTGAAAGCTATCAGCTGCACTGAAAAATAAAACAGCAGGTAGTTTCATGACAAGGAAGGAGCAATATCTGCCCAAGTTGTCCAATTCTGTACACTAAAGTAGTCTCTTACTCTTAAGTTTCCTCTGTGAATGGTGCTGAACAGTGACAGCTAACCAAAAAAAGGTAGTCTCAGATTGTGGCCTTTTTCTTTAGCCCTCCCAATGATATCCTACAACAAATATTTACTAATATTAGCAAAAGTAGATTCTGTTCTCTATAAGCAAACATTAACCCATACAAGCATCCTAAGGTATATGGTACACAGATATGGAGTTTAGTAAAGAGGTCTAGGATTCAGACTGAAATTTGAACAGTATCAGAAAGTGGAAATGTAGAAAATAAGTAGTGGAAAGCATTTAGAGTAAAAAGATGCCAAATAGATATAGACAGTGCAAACACTATAGAAGTGAGCAGAGTTATTAAGAATAAGAAAGAAATAAGAAAGGGACAAATAGAAAAAATAAACCAAGAAAGATACGGAATTAGAGAAACTAAGAGGGGGTACACGAAGTCGAAATATTCACCAAAGTCAAAACTTTGAGAGAAGAAAAAAATCCACCAAGAAAAATCATCAAAAATTAGAGAGAAGAAAAAAACACTGGAGGTCAATGATGACATAACTGAAAGTACATTTATGTTTTGTTTTGTTTTGTTTTTTGGTACCGAGGATGGAACTCACAACCTCGTGCCTCCCAGGCAGGCACTTAAGCCACTGAGCTAAATCTGTGACCCAAAAGTACATTTATTGATGAAGGTATGTTAGAAGCCAGAATAAACTGGATCACATGAAAAGTCAAGAAAAGGAGACAAAGCAGTCTACTCTTCCAAAGTTTAGTTGTGAAGCAAAGAGGCTACAGAATGGCTATGTAATAAATTATAGACATAAACAATCCATATTGAAGATTCCTTGTTTTTTTCTACATGGAAGGAACTTTAGTATCTTTGAATGCTGCAAGTAGAAAAAGAAAGGCTGAAGATTCAGATAAGCAAAAGAGTAAAGTATGGAAGCAGTACAACAAGGGTAGTGTGGAATCAGCCTATAATAAAAATGTAAATGATTTAATGAAGTTGTATCTTTGAGAATGAAGGTGACAGAAAATAGAAAAGATTCATGGTTCATGGTACTGATTTTCTTTGTGAAATGTGAGATGTGATCATCTGATGACATGGAGAAGGAGCTAGGCTGGAGGTTTACAGTAAATACAGAAGATTTGAAAAAGCTATTTGTAAAATGATAGAGGAAACTGGACATATTAAAAAGTAATGAGGTCCCAGCTGCGTTCAAGAATCATAAATTTTAATTATATCAATATTACAGTTGTCTGTTTTTTGTTTTCTTTCTAAACAGCACTGAACAGTTTAGGCATGGAAGCAAAAATAGAGATAAACGTTCAAGGACCCACAGATGGCATTTTGTTGTGCAGGCTTAGCAGAAAAATAAGCAGAAAAGAACTTGAGGGTATTATCAAAAGCAAGGATTCTTGGTTCCAACTCAGTACCCAGAAACTTGTGGGCACTGTACTTAGCTCTCTGGATTTTATAAGGAAAATTGTCCCAGCAGTTTTGACACATACTTAAGAATCTCTACTTAGGAAAACATTTGAAGAGACAGATCTTAGATCAACTTAATATAGAAATAAACAGTAGAACCAAAGAAGGGAACAGGTGTATGGCTGACAGAGCAGGAAACAACACAGTAGTAAATACCACTAATTTTCTCAATAAGTTAAAAGAGAAGCTGGGCGTAGTGGTGCATGCCTTTAATTCCAGCACTCGGGAGGCTGAGGTAGGTGAAGCATTGTGAGTTCGAGGCCGGTTTGGGCTACAGTGAAAGTGCAAGGCTGGCCTGAGCTACATAGTGCGACCTTGCCTCAAAAAACTAGGGTTGGGAGTTTGGCTCAGTGGCTTAAGCACCTGTCTGGCAAGCATGAGGCTGTGAGTTTGATCCCCGGTGCTGCAAAAAAAAAAAAAAAAAAAAAAAAAGAACAGTTAAAAGACAGTATCTTACATAAACCAAATAATTACATTGTATTAAAAGGAACAGGACAGGAAAAATGAGGGACTATAGTCAAAGAATGAAATACAAAAGATGTAGACCAAAATGCTAATGATGACAATATCTAAGGCTGGTAACAGGAAAATAGAAAATAGGAGGGTGTAGTAGACTCAGGTTTGGGCCAGTGGTGTTAAACAACTGTAACTCCAATGTATGAGATTACTCACCTACCTAGTTACTGACAATACAAGATGATGCATTTGTAATGGAGAGAAAATAGTACTGCCTAAGTCACAAATACATAGGAAAGACAAAGCCATCAAATTAAGTAAAAAGGCAACAGTTTATAGGAAGTCAATTTCCACCGTAAAACCCGAAAGAAGGTAAAAATTATACAGGCTGAAAGATTACAAAGTCAAAACCAGTGGCCACTCCATAGGAAGGCAATAGCCCTTAATTTAATTGAGGGCAGAAAATATGAATAATAGAATCTAAAATATTGTATCTCTTTAAATTAGATAAGCATTTATCCTTACAGAGAGATCTAAAGCTAAAACATAACTGGCAAAGCGGATAGAAATGATCTCTAGTGTTAGAAGATAGGACAATGCCTACAGTGCCTATTTTTGGAGAAAAGAAAGAACAATAATCATGAGACGATTAGATTCTTTTTTTGTTTTGTTTTGTTTTGTTTTTGTGCCAGGGATTGAACTCACAATGTTGCGCTTGCCAGGTGAGATGGTAAGATTCTAAAAAACGTGGTAGTATCCTATTTCGTAACCCGGGTTTTGATTTCACAGCTATATTCTTACTATCATTATTTTGTTCTATATGAACATTTATGATTTGTTCACTTTTCAATATGTATATAATATTCAATGTTAAAGGCTTGTTTTTAAAATATAACTGATACAAATATAAGATACCTTGCTATATCTTTTATTTATTTATTTGGGGAGTACAGGGAATCAAACTCAGGGACTTGCACTTGCCAGGCAGGCACAGTGCTGCTGAACTACATCCCTGGCCCCATTTTAAATTACAACTATTTAGGAATTAGAAAATAATTACCTAATTTAGATATTAAAGTGCTGAACACTAATAACGATTTCTGTCCAGTGCAAATGAACAAAATAACATTTATTAAGAAAATATGAAATATATATAGAAAGAATGAAATATATGTAGGAAAATATTTTTATGTAGAATATAACATATTAATATTAATGACTGCACTTACGTTCCATACCAATGAAAATATCTGGTTATAAAACAAACACAGAACTCAGACTTAATTTATCTGTTAGTTCTAATTCATTAATACTTTTGGGTTTCTTTTATTTCAGAATATTAAGCACAGGAAAATGGGACCTTAGGAGAAATCTCAATTTAAAAAAATTTTTCAATTATGGCACAGTGATCAAGGTACAAGGTTCTGGGGCTAGACAGTGATTAAAGTTACGATCCAAACTATTTCATTTACTAGCTGTGTGATCTTTAACAAATTACTTAAGCTCTGTTTCATCACCTGTAAAACAGAAATCACAATAATAACCAGTCTTACTGGGTTGTTGAAACAATGTCTTGGACAAAACAGGCATAACGCACAGCTATTGACTATCAATCTATCTATGCATGCACATCTTATAAAAATATATTTCATATTGGATACATTATGCATTAGAAATCTTAGGTCCATTTTAGAATTAAACTTCTGAAAATAGATTAAATAAAACTTCCCTGTACTTATATATGCTTTACTCGCCAACTTAATTTGTAAGCATAGATCCACTGTGATAAAAAATAAAGATATATTACCCTTCTGAATTCAAAACCAAACGTCATTTGTATTATAACATATTTTTATATTTAAAACATGATATTTTTATTACCTGAGTCTCTACACCCTGCTCTAGCAGCCTTTTAGCTTGATTTTCCACTTCAAGTCGAGCTCTTGCAATAAAAAGTAGATCATTTTCTATTGCTTCTATTCCAGAAAGATCTATTCCTTGAGAAAGATAATCTAGTAAAAAAGCACATGTACATATTTAAATATTTCAATATCAAATGAATGCCAAGGTATCAAAATATCATGTATAAATTTCTTCAAAAATATCTTAGATTTGCTGTTGGATATAGTTCCATTTCAATACCTGTACTTTAAGAAACAGTTTACCAAACATTTTCCGTTTATTAAATTTTAATTTGTAACTCATTGTACCAAATAAGATCATTAGCTGGGCAAAGATAGAAATCATGTTTACAGACAAAGCAGTGTCAACAGATTATATAAAATACTGTCAAATTGATTTTAATGTAAATAACATAAATATTCCCAATATTTTCAGAAATGTCTCAAGTGGCTACTACAGGTTTAAAAGTTATCCTGTGATACTAAAACACCTGAAGGAAATGTCTATCATGTGGAGAAATGATTAACAAATTATGAAAAACAATAGCATTTTGCAAGTTTACATGATCAAGAAGATCTCATAATTACACTGAAGGATATTTACAAGAATACTGAATGAAAAATATACAGAGGAATTAAATTATTTATATGATTATATGAACAAATATGTACAATAAGAATTATTAAATGGTGCTAATACATATTTAGAATTTTAATAATTTTAAATATTTATGCTACATATTTAGAATTTTAATAATTTTAAATATTTAGAAAATACATATTTAGAATTTTAATAATTGTAACGAATTTAATATTTAATAAATACATATTTAGAATTTTAATAATTTTAAATATTTATGCTTAGTCATATTTCAAGTAATTAAAACACTAGGAATAAAAGTCAAAGCTTAATTAAGCATTTTTTTGTTGTTGTTTTGGTATCAGGGATCACAACATTGTGCTTGCCAGGCAGAGGCGCTTGTGCTGCTGAGCTAAATCCTCGGCTAATTAAGCAATTTAGACACACTTCAACAATTTATATTTTCTATTATAAATATAATATTGTATTATTACTTCTAAAAGTAAAATAATACAAATAATATTATTTCTTAAAAGTAAATTTTATTTAGATCGCTGATGACCTCCTTTTGCCAATTAAAACAATATCAAATTAATGTTTCACAGGTAAAATACACAGTATCTAGATGGGACTTCCAGATGAGATACTGTCAAAAAAGTAGAATATGCTGTCTCAAAAAGAAGAGTTTGATGCAAATATCATTAACTGGGTACTGGATAAAATGCAATGCTGTTCAAAGAAATTTCTGAAATTCAAGAAATACTTAAAAAGGTGTAGAAATCATATAACTCCACATCCCAGAAGCAAAATGTATCACTCTTAGAATCCCCAAATTCTAAACTAGTACCAAAAATAGTACAAATCTATTCTGTGGATGTTTACATGAAAAAAGAGCAGAGGAAGCAAAAACTAACAGACAGGGACTCAAGATCTGGCTATAATTACCAACAAAAGTGGCTCCCTTCTACACTCTGACTTTGCAAAGGGCATCATGCAGGTCCATGTCTCATAAAAATCATAAGTAATCTTCAGATGTTTCTAAAATATCTTTCCTACCCATGAGTTAGTCTGCCCTTATTTTTATTTGTAATTAAACTTAATTACAGTATTTCTTTTGTGTGTGGGGAGTGAGGTCTAGAACCAGTGCTGCCTACATGTTAATAAGCACAAACTCTCAACCGGGCGTGGTGGCACACGCTTTTAATCCCAGCACTTGGGAGGCTGAGGTAGGTGGAGCCTTGTGAGTTTGAGGCCGGCTTGGGCTACAACGTGAGCAAGGCCAGCCTGAACTACACAGTGCGACTCTGCCTCGAAAAAAATAGGGTTGAATTTGTCTCAGTGGCTTAAGCGCCTACCTAGCAGGTGCAGGGTTGTGAGTTAGATCCCTGGTACAGGAAGAAAACAAAAACAAAAAGCACAAGCTCTCCACTGAACTGCATTCTCAGCCCTACAAGACTGCAACGATGTTAATTCCTTGTATCTCTGCTTCCTAGCTGCCTTGAAAGAAATTCCAGAACCAGACAGCTGTGGACTGAACCCCTGAAACCATCAGCAAAGTAAAGCTTCTTTCTTTAAATTATTTATGACATTTTATTCCCACAATGGAAAAGTCATTAATACATACAAATATTTTCTTTAATAAAAGCATTTACCCATCATATTTTTTGATAATGGTCCAATAGTTCATCAAATGAATAAAACAAAAACTTAAAACTTTCTGTTAAAAAAGCAATATTTATTATCATAAATAATTACCTTAATCATCTTTATATGTACCTATTTTAAATATCAAGAATTATTTCCTTGAGACGGAAATTCTGAATCAAAGATACACTTTAAAATTTTGTAATTCAAATTAGCAAGCTACTTTTCAAAAGAGCTATATACCACTTATACAATTTGTTCTAATGATCTATGGGAGTCATCTAACCATATACAGCCCTTGATGTTACTATTATTTTGACTATCTTATATGTTGTTATAAGAAATGTTTTTATTGATGGTCTAATATGTTTTTAAGTAATGAGGCTAAATATTGTTAACTAAATGTATTTTCCTTTTGAAAATATCTACAAAATTAAGTCACCTTGTATTATATAATGTTCTTTATCTATCATATATGAGTTTTTTCCCAGTCTGCTCATTTTTAAATTTTTATAGTTACATATTATGTCTTAATATCATTCTCAAAATAATGGCAAAATTATCTTTAAAAATCTTCACATTTGATTCTTTCATATATTCCTGCCTGATTAAGAAATTCAGGCCAAAGCCTGTCCTGTACAAAAGCAAACATGAACATAAAAAACTGGCTTGCAGAGGGTTACCTGGAGAACTGATAAATAGAAATCTGGAAAGGATATATGCCCATTTAAAATCCATCAACAAAAAATTTTATCTTTGAAGTTAAAATACACTATTGCAAAGATCAGGGTTTATCACAATAAGTATATTTTGCTTTTTTTTTAATTTTTTTTTTGAAACAGGGTCTCACTAAGCAGTTCAGGCTGGTCTTGAGCTCTCTTTGTAGCCCAGACTGATCTCAAACTCGCAATGACCCTCCTATCTCAGTCTCCCAAGTGCTAGGATTACAGGCGTGCACCACCACACCCAGTTTACAACAAGTGTATTTTAATTTGTTCAGGAGCATCAATCTTCCTTGTTAGCACTTTAGAAATTGTATAAAGAACACAGTTACTAGAGAATACTGAGCTAAATAAAAACTTTAAAATAGAAGACAACAATTCATACAATAGCACTAAACAACATGGAGGGGACAATGTAATACAGACATAACTAAATTATCCAATCAAAAAACAAGATGTAAGTGTTCACTTATCAAAATAACGTCCCGGAAGTCAAGGAGTTTCACTTAAATCTAAATACTTCCCCTTTTTAAAAAATTATTTTAAAAACAGGCACACATATACATCATGGTTCACTAAAAAGAAAAAACTTATTTCACTAAAAAAACCTCAGCAATGACATAAAGCTAGAGAAAAATCAAAAGTCATCCAAAACTTCAACAAGAACAGTATACTACAAACACACATTTTGGTTTTCATTTCCTTAAAAGGGTAAAAAATGCTTTCATTATTATATTTGGTGTGTTTTAATCATATTTAAGTAGAACTCTTGACTCTAACTGACCAGCAGGGAAAATATTTTTAGGAAAAAAACTCTTTGTATAATGGAAATTTAATTCTAGTGATATGAAATTAAAAACACAGTAAATTATAATGCAAATTTCTAAAGACCTGTTGATATTTGTACAACAGAAGAAATAAAGACTTACAGAGATTATAGAACATAATAACATGGATTTAAAGCAAGATTTTAATATGTGATAACCTAAACGTAACTAGACAAAGAGAAAAATTATGTAACTAAAGGACTCAGGATATAAAACAAGCTACCAAAAAAAATTCCTAAGTCAGTGTGTGAAAACCCATTAAATAAACTTTTGTTATAATCTTGAAATTTATATAAAATGGAATAGTAACTATCCACTGAAACAACTTTCAAATTTTTAATATGCCTTTATTTATTTACTTATTAAAGATCAAACCTAGGGCCTTGCACATGATCTATCACTGACCTATATTCCCAGCACTGAAATATCCACCTATCTATCTATCTAACTACCTATTTAATTTACTTGGGGGTGGGGCTTGGAGGCAGGGTCTTGCTATGTAGTCTGAGCTGGCTGTGAACTCACTTCATAGTCTAGCCAAGGCTCAAAAGCACAGCAATTGTCCTGCCTCAGTTGAAATATCTTTTAACTAAAAGTTAATTCTTACTAAATTTTACAGAAAATAAATAATCCTTTCAGAGGCAGAATGAAAGAGTGCTGAACTAGGAATAATAGCATCTGTGCTTTAATTCTACTTAGTTGTACTTACCATTTCTAAGACTCAAAAAGTGCAGACCAATCAAGAAGGTTGTATGGGTAAACACAATAATGTGCATGAAGAATGTTTTCTAACCCATAAAATACTACACATATGTAGGCTACTGTTTTCTTAATGGAGTCTTAGTTATTAATCCCTTTCCTTCCAATAAGGGTAGAAAGAGAAAAAGCCCTAAAGAATAAATAAACATAGGTTAACATTTGTACTTTTCCAGTCAATCTTTAACTGATATTACCACATAAACTATGCACAGAATCGCAGTAGGCTAAGTAAACTCCTCTGGCTGAATCTTTATATTTCAAGTCCAAAGTGCTTCTCAGGGCACGTTTGATCTTCCTTATTCTTCAAAGCTTCAGGAAAATTTAGCATCAAAAGTCTGACTTCTTTTTTCTCCCTCACTATAGGGAGAAGTAAAATATCCTAACCATTAAAAAAAGAAGACAGTTTTCCTTTCCTAAGTCCTACTGCCTAGGAGATAGACCTTGCTTTATTTAGCACAAGAAACTGCCTAGGGCCAAGAGGGAGAAGACTGCACTGTCCATCTGCTCCTCTGGGAATCCTTTCTCCTTTTGCCTGGCTTTCTAAGCATGATGCTGATATGACAATATACTTTAGAATCACAGGTTTATTTTTTAAAAATTAATCTCTTTTATTCCCTACAGGAAAGTACCACAGGTGCTATACTTAGTACCTCCGTTCCAATCACTACCGCACCAGAAATTGTAGTATCCTTTCTTCGATGCACTAGATAAAATCAGCAAAAGCACAGGGGAAAAATGAACACTATCATAAACCAAAACCATCTGACAGAGAATTCCACTCAAAAGCACAACACAAGTTCTGCTCAACTACACACGAAATATTAATCAAGACTGGCCATTCATGTCCTAGGTCATAAAACAAAGTTTTAAATTTTTATTTAATTTTAATTTCATTTTGCTTTGTTTTGTTGAGACAAGGTCTCACTATGTTGCCCAGGATGACCCTGAGCGTCCAATCCTCCTGTCTCAGGCTCCCAGGTATGTACCACCTTGCCCTACCACAAAATAAACTTATTTTGAGTTACAAAGAATTAAAATCACACAAAGTATTTTCTTTCATCATACTGGACCAAACAAGGAAACTTCCCAAACTTTGAAAAGTAAGTAACACATTTATAATTAATGGATCACAAAAGATCCTAAAAGAAATTTTTTTAAAAATATTGAACTGAATTAAAATTAAAATCTTTGTTTCAAAGATCTTTGTATCTAGATGTAACTACAGCAACTGTTACAATTAATACTGTGATTGTAAAAAAGATTATACGATTATAAAAAAGGACACAAATAATTCAAGAAGCTACCTCAAAAACCTAGAAAAAAAGTAAAATAAGGCCAAACAACCAGAAGAGAACTAAGTAAGATAAGGAAATCAATGAACCAAAATAGGAAAATGGAGAAAATCAAGCTGGAAGTTTTTTTTTTTGTAAAGCATCAATAAAATTAATAATTCCCTGAAGTAAGACCTACAAAGAAAGAAAACAGAAATATGAATTATCAATATTAGCAATAAAAGTGTCACAGGCATTAAAATGATAGCATAGGTTTCACAGGCATTAAAATGATAGCAGAATAAAATTAATACCTGCATAACACAGAAGAAATGCCAGAATTCATGTAAGATTATCTATACAGATCTATAATTATTGAAGAAATGAGTTTATACTTTAAAACATTCTGAATCAGCAAAAACAATCTACAGGCCTACATATTTTCACTAGTGAAAAAGAAGCCCGTCTACAAAGAAATAGCAACACTTTCTAAAAGTAGAAAAGGGGAAGGGCAGTCACATAATATTATGTCTCTAAAGACAGACACGAGTCTTCAAAATACTAGCAAATCTGATTTCCCTGGTAGAAAAGGCAAGTCATAATAACCATAGATGCAAAAATCATCAGCAAGATATTAGTAAATGGAATCTTGCAAAATATAAAATAACAATACACCATAACAAAGGTGTAGATTTCTTGGAATGCTAGAAAAACCGAAGACAGTAGCTTAAAGATATTTACAAATACATTCCAAAACAACAAATAAAATCAGTTTATAATAAAACCAGACAAAACACAGCCATAAAAATATTCTTTAAAGATGCAGAAAAACAGAAAAGAGTAAAGCATAAACAAATAATACAGATAGAAAAATTCTAGAAAATGCAAGCTAAAATTAGGTCAGTGGTTCCCTAGGGATCAGAGGGATTTTAGAGAAAGGTGGCAGGGAAATCTCATTTAGATACTTCGGAGAGTTAAATATGTTTATCTTGATTGTATGGAAGGTTTGTTTCTCAGGCATAGAAATATGTCAAAATTTATCAAGCTGTACATTTTTTAAAACTGAGGTTACCATGGATCAATTATGCCTCAATATTTTTTGGAGAAAGAAAATCTGCAACAGAAACACATCAAGAAAAGCCTCAGACTTATTCAACAGTTTAAAAAAAAATCTCCCTTTTCTTCTTTCACTATCATTATGAAAGTCATCAAGAAGGACTTGCATGACTTCGATTTTCTCTTTTAGACAGCTATTGAAATGACTAGGTGCTGCCCAAACATACACAACAGACACCAGTCCTACATTTACATTAGAGCTTTGTCAACAAATGGAAAAGACAATTATAAGAAAGGCCAGTCCTCTTATTCAAAAAGTTGCTCAGGGCTGGTGATACAGCTCAGTGGCATAACACGCCTAACTGGCAAGGGCAAGATCTTGAATTCAATTCCTGGTACGAAAAACAAACAATGACACCAAGTTATAAAACAAGTTAGTAGGACAGTTACAATAGTTGATACACTGCATATTGTTATCATCATAGTAGTTATTCAGAGTATAAAATATAGGCATGATTATCTTGTTTAAACAGTATTAGCACAAAAACATCCTTTTCAAGGAACAGAGAAAAGTTAGCTGTATAGCAGCTATGTTAACTATATTGTGTATATGTATTTTTTCTTTTTCCTTTTCTACCTCTACCCTATCAGTTTGTCTTTTCTTTTGAATAGTTTCTTCCCAATTCACAATATTTATTGTACATTTCAGTATTGTTCAGTTTCTCATTCTAGTAAAACAATGAGATTTTTACACACATGGGTCTGATTTATTTCACTTGTGAGTATGATCTCAAATTGCATCCATTTACCTATAAAAGTCTCCAGTTTATCCTTCTTTATGACTGAGTAGTACTCCACTGTATAAAAAAACACATCTTTTTTAACCATTCCTTGGTTGACGGGTACTTGGGTTGCTTCCAAGATTTAGCTATTACAAATTGTGCTGCTATAAACTAAGCTGCACATATACTGCTGTGGTGTGATGTTTTTAATTCTTCTCAGAAAATATCCAGAAGGGGGACAGCTGAGTCAAATAGGATCTATAATTCTAGTTTTTTGAGGAATCTCCACACTGATTTCAATAGTGGTTGCACCAGTCTACACTCCCACCAACAGTGGAGAAAGGTTCCTTTTTCCCCAAAGCCCCTCCAGCATTTGTTATTGGTTGATTTCTTGATGATAGCCATCCTTTCTGGGATGAGATGGAATCTCACTGTTGTTTCAGTTTACATTTCTCAAACGATCAGTGATGTTGAACATTTTTTCAGATAATTTATTTGCCATTTGTATTTCTTCATCCGAGAACTGTGTATTCATTTCAGATGTCCATTTTTTGGATTGGGTCTTTAAATTTGGGGGACCTGATTTTTTCAATTCTTTGTATGTTCTAGACAGAAGTCCTTTGAGGAACAGTTGGTTCATTTTTTTCCCACTCTGTGGGTTGTCTTTTCACTCTGTTGGTGATTTCTTTTGCTGTGCAAAAACTTTTTAATAAGATGAAATCCCATTGTTGGTTCTTTGAAGTATTTCCTGTGCAGTTTGGGTTTTGTTTATGAACTGTCTTCCTAACCCTATGTCTTCAAGATTTCTACCTACTTTGTCTTCCAGTATGTTTAGTGTTTCTCTTTCAATATTTAGGTCGTTGATCCATTTTGACATTAGTTTAGTGCATGATGATAGACATGAGTCTAGTTTTAGTCTTTGGCATGGAGAGAGTCAGTTTTTCCAGCACCATTTATTAAAGAGGTTGTCTTTCTTCCAGTGAACATGTTTGGTTCCTTTAAAGATAGGGTGACTGAGCATGTTTGGGGATGTGTCTGCATCTTCTATTGTGGTCCACTGATCTTCAGGCCTGTTTTTTTGCCAATATCATGCTGATTTTATCACAGTAGCTTTGTAGTATAATTTCAGGTCTGGGATTGTGATGTCCCTTGACTTGTTTTGTTGTGCAGAATAGCTTTTGCTATTCTAGGTCTTGAAACTCCTAGCTTTAAGTGAATCTCCTGCCTCAGATTTCCAGGTCCTCTTTTGGATTGTTTAAAATGCATCATAATTTTTAGAAGAAGTATGATAGTAAAGTAACCAGATTTATTTTGCATTTAACTCAGCATTTCCTAAGTTTCTTCACTATAACACCTATTAACACATACAGATACAGTGTCACTAAGCAGTTAGTGTTCTACAGCACACAGGCCTGAGACAAGTAGTCCCTCCAGTATCTCTGACTACCTTAATCAACTTCTTCTTCCCTGGGACAAAGTACCATGACACTAGCAACTTAGAGGAGGGAAGGTTTACTCTGGGGCATATTTTCAGTCCCTAGTCAGCTGGTTCCAAGGCTGCAAGGCATGGTGGAAGGGTCTGGTGGAGGAAAGTTGCTCACATCATGCAGTCAGTAGCAGAGAGGGAAGGGAGGAGCTGGGGAGGGAGATGCACCCTTCTGGTTCATGCCCCCCATTACCCAACTTTTCCTAGAAGACCCCACTTCTAATAGCACACTTACCTCTGAGCTCATCTGTGAATCTACTAATGAGTACAGTATCCCCAAGTACTTTTAAAAAGCCCTACTTCTGAACATAAGAATCTTTTGGGTGATATTCTAGATCAAGTCATAACAATGACTGATGAAGAATTAAGGTAGCTGTGGTGGAATGTCTGCTGTTCCACTGACTGTGAGGAGGCAGGAGGATTCCAAGTTCAAAGCTATTCTGCGTAATTTAGCAAGAGGCTGTCTCAAAATTTGAAAAGTGTTATCTGTGGATATAGCTCAGTGGTAGAGAGTTGGACCAGAATGTGTAAGGCCCTGGGTTCAATTCCCAGTAACACCCCACCATACAAAACTAAGAAATGTATCTATACCTTACTCTTCTATAAATAGTACTCATCATATAAATATCTGCAACTATAGAATCTTCTCATATATATGATACCATAAAAACTTTTGGACATATTCATTATTATTATATGAATTTTACTTCTAAAAACACAAGAACTATAAGAGCTATATGATAATCACATATCCCTACTCTGAAGAATCCTTACATGAAGAAATAATATGAAGGTTGTTAAAAAGAATTATTAAAGTTTGCAGAATTTAAGGGCTTAAAGTTAATAACAAAATACAGACATGACAGGTGCAATGCACTGATTAAAAAAGTTGGCAGAATGGCATGGGGTCATATACAACTAGTTTTCAGAAAAAATAACAATAATTAACATTCATATGTCTACTATATTCTACAGGGTTGAACTGTAACCCCCTCCCCAATTTATATGGTGGAAATTCTAACCCTACTGCAGTGATGGTGAACCTGTTTTGTTGTTGTTGTTGTTGTTGTTGTTGTTGTTGTTGTTGTTTTGGGGTTGTTTTTAATTTTTTTATTTTTATTTATTTTTTTTTTTTGTACCAGCAATCAAATTCACAACCTCATGCTTGCCAGGTAGGCGCTGCTGGAGAACCTCTTGAAGCTTTCAATGATAACAAATATGTGCCATAGGTTCACCACCACTCCCCCTAGTGCCTCAGCTGTGTTATATAATTAATATGCCTAAACAAATACAATCGATGTCCTTATAAAAGATACCACAGCTAGACATTATGGCAACATCTGCAATCCCAGCACTCAAGAGGCTGAAGCAGGTGGATCACCGTGAGGTTTGAGGTCTGCCTCAGCTATACAGTGAGTTCAAGGTCAACTTAATGAAACTCTGTCTCAAAAAAATAAAGTAATGCTTTAGCCTGGCTGAGGTGGAGGGGAGTTGAGGCAATTATAGCTAAGTCTCAGGTAGGGGAGGATCCTGATAGCAGAGCTGCAATCACTGTGCCAAGACGGGCAGTGGAACTAGATTCAGTCCCTGTACCAGTAGGCCCTAGTGTGTTACCAAGAGGGGATTGATTTGTTCCTGCAGATTCGGAAAGGTATCCAAGACCATACTAAGAGATGTTATCTCAGAAAAAAAATTACTCGCTTCATGGATAGAGCAGAAGACATAAAGAAATACTTGGATCAAGTAAAAGAAGATGAAAAATATCACAAACAAATTAAGATAGGAGAGAATGCAATAGATTTCAGTTATGAGACACTTTTTAAAGAATATCTTAATGGGACAGTCACAGAAGTTTGGGTAGAAGATCCTTACATTAGATAAACTCATCAGCTGTACAATTTCCTTCCATTTTGTGAGTTGCTTATTAAGAAACCATGCAAAGTGAAAACTATTCAGCTTCTCACCTCTCTGAATCAAGGGTATGGAAAAGCACAGCAAAGTAGTGGCTTGGAAGAAACAAAAGAGTCACTCAGAAATCATGGAGTGCTGTTGGAAATAGAATATTCTTCTTCAATACATGACAGAGAAATTAGGTTCAACAATGGATGGATGATTAAGACTGGAAGGGGACTTGATTACTTTAAGAAACCCTTGGATATTATGATTTTGATTTAAGACCATGTCAGGAAACAACGGTAGACATTTTTCACAAGCACACACAAAAAATGTGATGGTCAGCAGACTAACTCATATTATATTATTTCTACTTTAAATGCTGTCTTACTCCATTTTCTGTTGCTATAACAGAATATCACACACTGGCTAATGTCAAGATTATAAGTTGATTTAGCTCACAGTTCTGGAGACTTGGAAGTCTTAAGAGCACAGCACTGGCATCTGGTGCAGGCCTTCTTTCTACACTGGACATGACAAATGGCATCATGGGAGAGGCAGCAAGCTCGCCAGAGAGAGCCACTTTTGTAACAAAGCCACTTGTGGGAAGCAGAGCCGGTCACGTGTCAGAAGTTCCACCTCTTAATGCTACTATGTTGAGGATCAAGTTTCTAACACATGAACTTTTGAAGGACATGCTCAAAACATAGAAGTGAATAATGGATGATTTTTTAAAATTTGAACATATTTTTATAATGTATAAATCTAACAATGAACTTTTTACATTTCTACAAAAAATAAAATAAAATAAAATGAACCAGGAATGAAGACTGCTTCTGAAAGACAAAGTCTGAGTTTGGGTGAGGGGTTTTCACAAACCGAGGAACTCCAAAGATTGCCAGTGCACCTCCAAAAACTAGAAGGAAGTCATGATAAAGATTCTTTCTCAAGAAGAAAACAAACCTATTGATAGGTTGGTTTTCTACTTCTATCCCCCAGAATCTAGAGACAAACAAATTCCTTTTAAATCACTCAGTATGTGACACTGCTTCATTACAGCAGCTCTGGCAAACTAATACACCATTATAAGAACAAGTATGTTATTCATTTAATACTAGCAACAATCCTTTAGTAGGTACTTTTATCTGCCGTGCTTAACAAATAAACTGAAGGACAGGGTAATTAATTTGCCAAAACTCCCAGCTATTAAGTAATATAAGCAGAATCTGGAAAGTGATACAAATGGTCTTTGTCTTGGTTTAGGCTGCTATAACAAATTACTGAATGACTTATAAACAAGAAAAATTTCTTTCTCACAGTTTTGAAGGCCAGATCTCCACAATCAGAGTAGGGTTCTGGTGAGGGCACTCCTGCAAGTTTATGGAATGAAGAGGGCAAGAGAGACAACTGGTAACCCTTTTACAAAGACATTAATCCCATTCATGGGTTTATTTCCCAAAGGCCCCACCTCCAAAAACATCACAAATTTGAGGGTGTTAGGGACACAAACATTCAATCCACGGCTGTGTTTTTGTTACAGCAGTTCCACAGTGCAGCTGTGTGTTTCAACTACCTGGTGCATTTCCAGCTATTTAACATCACTCTTGATTCTCTGGCACTCCAAAGTATTCTGCTCTCCATATCTGTATATCTTCTAGTAAATTCTTTCTACTTAAACTAGTAATATGGTATTAGATTAAGGTGGCCTCAGCTAGAAACCTTGAATGAAACACCTACAAGGCACTGTTAGAAAATGGAGTTCTGGGGAAAGCTTAAGTACCTGCAGAAACTGACTCTAGTCACAGTCTCAGAAAACATCTGAGTGATTTTAAGTACTACTTGTTAAATGGATTTTGAACTTTGTACTATGGCAATGAAGGATTTCTCTTACAGGCCTGACCACAAAAATTAATTTCTCTGGTCTTAAAGTAGTATATGTTTGTTTATTCTGACTGTAAATGTCCCATTCTGACCAAAATGGCCTGTCTCCAACAGAAAGACTTAGCTACCTAGACCATCCTACAGTCTGGTCGAAAAGGATAGGTAATGAGGCAAGGTAACTAGAGAACAGTAGTTGAGATTTGGCTTTTCTTACACATCAAAACTGACAATGGCCCACTGATAATTCCTTCCCTCTTTTGCCTTACATTGCTTTCTACAAAATTCACTAAAATTAGCTCCTTATGAAAACACTACATTCACAATTACCTCACAACTAGAAAGCACAATAAATTTTAAAACAAAATTATGTCCTGAAAAAAAGTATGTTGAAGTCTTAACCTCTAGGACCAATAAATGTAATCTTATTTGGAAACAGGATATTTCCACATCTAATTCAGGTAAAATGAAGTCATACTGGATTAGGACAGGCTTTAACCCAATGATCAGTTATCTTTATAAAATCAGAGAAATTTGGGTGTGCACAGAGTGAGGACATATAAAGACACACACATTTTACTCAGGAAAAGGGCATGTGAGAAAGAAAGACAAAGGTACAATTATTTATTTATAAACCAAGAATATGAAAGAGTGCCATAAACAACTACAAAATATTTTAAGAGACAAGGAAGGATTCCTTGCCCCAGAGCATTCAAACAAAGCATGGGCCTGCCCAACACCTTCATTTCACACTATTTACCTTTAAAACTGTGAGAGCAAGTTTCTGTTGTTTTAAGGCACTCGGTTTATGGTAATTTGTTAAATAAGCTCTAGGAAACTAAAATATCTCTGATAAATTCACATGCACGTTTTTCCATCTTCAATCAACCCTCAATTTAGGCCTGAAGCTACAGACCAAATGAGATAACTCAGAATTAAAGTCAATGAAAATTCCACATGCAGAGCAGCTGCAGGATGAGCCGTTTAATCTTCTACACAACATTCACTGGCACAATACCGGCAAGTTCCCATATTCTCTTAGCTTAAAAGCTCTTGAGCTACTGAATAGAATTTTCACAATGAATGAATATGCTTGTAAAAAGCAGTAGAACAAAAAATATTGGCTTGACGCACAGGCAAATCAGATATTTTGCTACACAAAATGAAGGTCACCATATCAATTCCAGAATTAACATTTGTCTGTTATTAAAAAAAAAAATTCAAGAATTCACGCATGACAAATCAACTGCATAACGAAAAGTACTAAGTAACAGAATAGTACTAAAAGTGCCATTCAAAGTTTGACCTAAAATACTGTGTCCCTAACTGAAACACTTTTAAGGAAACACCATATTTTAATCTTTCAAAGGAATTATACTGTGATCTTGGAAGAGCTCAAGTAACATAGTACAAATGCAATAGCTCAGAGTATTGTATGTTTTTATTTCATTTATTCCAAGTGATGTAAAGTGGTATGTTTTTACTTCCATCTCCCTAATGACTTGGGATACTAACCATTTTTTCACATGTTTATTGGTTACTTTTGCTATCTTTTTGGGGGAATTGTCTATTGAAGCCTTTTGTTTTGTTTTGTTTTGTTTTGTTTTGGTACTGGGAATCGAACTCAGGACCTCACACTTGCCAGGTAGGCACTGCACCACTGAGCTATATCCCCAGCCCTGAAGCCTGCTTTTTAGCTGCATTATTTGCCATTTTTGAGCTGCAAGAGTTCGTCATATATTTTGCATATAAGTACCTTGTGTCAGATATATAATTGACAAATATCCTTCCTGTTTTGTGAGTTGTCTTTTCACACTGAGGATGGTATGCAAACATTTGATGTACAAAAGTCCTTTGATGTACAAAACTAATTTTTATGAAATACAATTTATTTTTTCTCTTATCATTTACCCTTTAAAACCAACAACATAAAAACTTACTCTTATGTTTTCTTCTAAGAATATGTTTTAGACCTTACATTTAGGTCTGTGATACATGCTGAGTTCCTTTTTTGTAAGTTTCATACATATTCCTTCTTTTCGACATGGATACTACTTGTCCTAGTACCAAGTATTGAAAAGACTACAGATTACCAGTTGATTGTCTTCACACCCTTGTTAAAAATTAATTAACAGTAAATATGAGGGTTTATTTCTGAATTCTCAATTCCATTCTAACACGTATATATTTATCGGTATATAGATATATTAGATTGTCAATGACAGACTGCCATAATTATTACAGCTCTATAAGAGGTTTTGAAATCAAGAAGCATAATCTCTACAGTTTTGTTTGATCTATTTATTTGGCTATTTCAAATGTATTTTTGCTGTTCTGGGTTGCTTTTATCTCAATATGAATTCTGCCTTACAATTTCTGCAAACACTACCAGTTTGTATTTGACAGGGACTGCACTGAATCTACGGATCAATTTGAAAAGTTATTGCCATCTGTGGCAAGCAGAATAAAGGCAGTTGAAGGCATTCACATACTAATCCTCAGAGCTTGTGAAATGCTCCCAACATGGTTGAAAACAGTACAGATGTGACTAAGGTTCTTGAAATAGGGAGGTTATTCTGGATTATCTGGGTTGGCCCTAGTGAAATCACAAATGTCCTTAGAAGATGGAGGCAGCAGGCCATTTGACTCATAGAAGGAAGCAATGAGAACACAAGTGTGAAGAGAAAATGGTGATATGATGCAGGGTGAAGAGTCAAGGAATTAGGACAGCCTCCAAGAAGATGGAAGAGGCAAGAAAATGGATTCTCCCCTCAGCCTCTAGAAGGAACCAACCCTTCTGATATTTTGATTACAATGCTTTAAAACAGATTTCAGTTTTAACCTCCAAAACCATTAAAAAATAATGTGTTGTTTTAAGTCACCAAATTGCAATGATGTTAGTCACCATAGTAAACTAACACACCTAACGCATACTAAGTGTTTTTTGTGCAATATATATACAGCAAAATTTAATAAAAAAGAAAAAACTCTCCAAATATAATCAAACATTTCTATATCCTTTTCTCAATAATGGATAGAACAGGCAGTTAGAAAATCAGTACATATATCTATAGAGACAGATCCCAAACATGGAAAAATTTCTATGATTGACAATTTAGGTTGTGTGTAAAAGAGTGCTTAGTCATACTCCATTACTATCCTTTCAAGTTTTCTCTAGTTGGGTACCTTTTTAAAAAAAAAAAGAAAGGAAAAATTGTCAATACATATATATCATAATATATAAACATAAAACATATCAAACATAATAAAAGATAAATATTTTTCATCAAAACATCATCAAACTTGATTATCTTAACATCAAGGTATTTTTACCAGAAAAATCTTAACATTTCCTACACCGATATTTAAGTGAAGGTCACTCTCCAAACACAGAGTCTGAAGAACTGTTATTTTGGACAGGAATTTTGTGGGCTTCAAAAAAAATAATTTTAAAAATGTCAGAAAAGTAGAGAGAATGGCAGTCTGTTTTACCTACTGAGTTTCAACACTGTATCATTTTGTCAATCTTATTTTGTCTATGCCTCCACTTCATTTATTTGTTTTACTGAGTACTGTACTTTAAAATAAGCATCGGACATTTGATTACTTTGCTCATATTTCAGTACAATCATTAAATCTTAAATACAGAAAGAATTATCAAGAAGAATATGTCAAGACCACACAGTACTGTATAAATGACTGCTTTATAGTAAACTGAAGTTGAAAACTTAAACACAAAGAATTTTGACAAAATACTGGTAAGATAAATTCAAGCTGAAAATTTATCATACGATGGAAAACATTTTAGTAATTCAAGTATAACCAATACACATACACACATAATACATAAAAATTTACAAGTTAGAGTCACCTAATCCTCTAAGGACACAGTCTTTGGATACTGAAATGAGAATGCAACATGAGAATGGGCCAGAAGGCAAGTATAGTAATGCTTAAAGGCAATGGTTTTAGTGTATGTATGTCAGTTAACTAAGATCTACCAACAATGAAAAGTACTAAACTCCTCTTAGAAGAAAAGCTGTCTCTCAATGAAAGTAAACAGTCCTTCCTACTTAAATTTGAGGAAAAAAATGGGATTTCTAAATTCATATTATATTTATAGTACATACATTCGATCATATTCTTTAAAAAAAAATAAGGATGTACTTTTTTTCAGTAAAGATTTTACCAGAAAAAGCCTTTCTATTTTTCCTATTCCATATAGTACCGGAAGTTCTAGGCACAAAAATGAAGCAAGAACAAGAAATAAAAAAGGCATCCAAGTTGGAAAGGAAGAAGTAAAATTATCTCTGTTCACAAACAACATGATCTTATACAGAAACAGTCCTACAGATTCCAAGTGCACAAAAAATACAGCAAAATTGTAGGATATGAAATCAATACACACAAATATCAATTGTATTTCCACAAAATAAAAACAATTCAAAAATAAAATTAAGAAAATAATTCTACTCACAATAGCATTAAAAAAAAAAAGATACTTGGGAATAAAGTTAGCCAAGGAAGCAAAAGACTTGTACTCTGACCACTACGAAATGTGACCAAAAGAAATTACGATAACACTAATAAATAGAAAGCAATCTCCCGCTCACAGACTGTAAGGCTCAATATTGTTGAAATGTATATATACCACTAGAGTGATCTACAGATGTAATGCAGTTACTATAAAAATCCCAAAAGAATTTTTTGCGGAAATGAGAAAAGCAATCCTAAAATTCACATAGAGTCTTAAGGAACCCTCAATAACCAAAATAAACTTGAAAAAGAACAAAGTTGGAGGTCTCATACTTCCTGAATTCAACACATATTTCAAAGCTACAGTAACCAAACTTGTGTGGTACTGGCATAAAAACAGATGTTTATGCCAGTGGAACAGAACAGAAAACCCAGAAATTCGTAAATCTTTGTATATATGGTCAAATGTTTTTTGGCAAGGATGCAAAGAAACATCAAGGGGCATGTGGAGATAATCATTTCAAATATTGGTGCTAGGAAAACTGAGTATTCTCATGCAAAAGAATGACACTGTGTTCTTACACCAATATACAAAACTTAACTTGAAATGTATCAAAGACCTAACCATACTGAAAAGCTGTAACACTCTTAAAAAGAAAATATAAGGAAAGAACTTCATGGCATCTAGTCTAACAATGATATTTCTTATGTGACACCAAAAACACATGCAACAAGAAAAAAAAAGTAATACATTAAAATTTAAATACTTGTATATCAAACAACACAATCAACAGAATGAAAAAGCAACCTACAAGAGATACTATTTGCAAATCATGTGCCTGATAAAGAATTAGAATATATTAAAAAAAGACAGATAACTAAGAGCAAATGACTTGAACAGACATTTCTACAAGGAACACAGGTGTCCAAAAGCACATGAAAAGATACTCAACATCCCTAATCATTAGACAATTGGAAATCTAAACCAAAATGTGGTATTACAGCACACCCACTAGAATGGTAACTACTAAAAAAATGGCAATAATGTCCATGGTAAGGATGTAACCACATGTACTTTGGTGGAAATGTAAAATGGCATAATTATCATGGAAAACGGTACAGAGGTTGCTCAAAAAAAAAAAAAAGTTTAAAAGAAGTAGAGATGTAGCTCAGTGGCAAATTATGTGTTTAGCATATGTGATGTCTTTGGTTCAATTACCTGCATCACAAAAATAATTTTTTAAAAAAGTTTCATATTATTTGAGAGCATACATCCAAAAACTCTGAAATCAGAGTCTCAAAGATATATTTGCATATCCATGTTCATTGAAGCATTATTCACAATATCCAAAATGTCCACTTAAATTAAGATAAATGCAAAAAGAAAATGGAATATTACCCTTTTTTTTTTTTTCTTTTTTGGCGGGTACCAGGAATCAAACTCACTACCTCGTGCTTGCCAGGCAGGCACTGTGCCATAAGCTATAACCCTGGTTCAATATTAGCCTTTAAAAAGAACAAAACACTGCCAAAGGTTACCACACAGACGAACCTTGAGGGCATTATGGTCAGTGAAACATCAGTGATAAAAAGAATACTATATATGATTCCCCTTATATGGGGTAACTAGCTATGTTCATCACTATGACAAAATACCTGACAAAACCAACCTAAAAAGAGAAAAAGGTTATTTTGGTTCATAATTTTGAGGTTTTGCTCCATGGTCTCTTGGCCGTGTTTTTTTGGGCTGGGACAGCACAGAACACCATGGCGGGTAAGCATGGCAGAAGAGTTTGCTGGCCTCTTTGCAACTGAGAAGTGAAAGAAGCTCCGCCTCCTGGACAAGCCACCACCTCCCAGTAGTGCCACAGGCTTCTGACCAAGCCTATAGGCCTTTGAGGACACTTAAGACCCAAACGATCACCCAAACAACAGTCAAACTCTTAGAAATAGAAAGTAGAAAGATGGTCACCAAGGGCCAGGGGTAGGGACAAATAAGGGCTTGTTCACTGGGTACAAAATTTTATAAAATGAAAGAGTTCTATAGATATTATATAACAACATGAATATAGTCAACGATACTACTAAACTGTACACTTGAACGGTTGAGATAGTAAACTGTATGTGTTTCTTGCAACAATAAAGAACAGGAAAGTGTTAGTCAAATTCTCATATACTGGTGGTAGGAAAAAATTGTGCAGCCTCTGTGGAAAACAGTATAATGGTTTCTCAAAACACAGTATGATGGTTTCTCAAAAGAGTAAACACAGAATTACCATATGGTCCACCAATTTTGCTTCTATATATGTGCACCAAAATATTTTAAGTAGAAGCTTGAATGGGTAATTGTAAAACCATGTTCATACTAGCATTATTCACAATACCCATGAGGAACAATGAGTAAAGTGATGAAGAAAATGTAATACTGTATATAGCTGCAACGCAATCTTATCTGGCCTTTAAAAGTAAGGACATGCTCTCAAGAGGCTGAGGTGTGATGATCACTGTGAGTTGAAGACCAGCTGAAACTACGGAGCAAGCCCCTGTCTCAAAAAAAACAAAATTAATTAATTTAAAAAGGAAGGAAAAGGTGGCATATGTCACAAGATTGGTGATCCTTGGAGATACAACAACAAATGAAATAAACTGGTCACAAAAGGACAAATATCATATGACTCCCCTTACCTGTGATAACAGAAATTAAGAAACACAGAAGGTAGTTTATGCCAGTGGTCAAAAGAAGATGAAATGCACAATTAATGTTTAATGGGTACCGAGTTTCACCTGGTAAAGATGAAAAAGATCTGGAGATAGTTGATGGTGATGATTACACGGCTAAGTGTACCTAATTTCTAGAACCATACACTTAAAATTGTTTAAAGTGATAAATTTTGTTGTATACATTTTATCATAGAACTTTTCTCCATTTTTTGTTTTGTTTCTTTTCTTTTATTGGGGAGTGAATCCACAGCCTCCAAACTGAGCTATAATCATGGTCCTTTTTGTATTTTTTATTTTGAGATAAAGTCTCATTAAATTGCTAAATTGCCAATGCTGGGTTCTGTTAAGAGTTTTCTGGTGCAATAGAGAAGCAGAGGACAGAGAAAGTGGTTATTTATTGAGGACGTGGAGAGGAGCCCATCACCCGCAGGGGTTTGGCTTTGTCCTCCAACTGGATACAGAGAGGCAGAGGGTTATATGACCTCTGATCAGAAGTGGCGCAAGGTGGGGGCATTGGTGACGTGTGAGGAACTGATTGGAATTTTCTTCATACACAAACAGGAAAGTAACAATTTGGGCCGAAGGGGAAGAAGGAGGGAGTGGTCGTGGAGGTAAGCGTTCCTGCTTTGCCCTTCCGCTTTGTTAGACCATCGCCATAATCGTACAGTAATTTATACTAGGGCAAGAACTTTTCAGGTTCAAACTTGCAATATTCTTGACCCAGTCTTCCAGGGTGCTGGGATTACCAGACATGCACTACCTCACATGGCAAAGACTCTATATTTTAAATGTACAACTAGTTTTAAATTTTATTGGTCAAGTTTATTTTAAGTTTTGCTTGTAACTAGACAAAACAAAAACTGATTTAAAAGGGGGAGTGGGGAGGAGATCTCAAAGCAATAAATAAGTGAAGTACAGCTGGCCTAAGGATGTTCAGCAAATATCAAAAAACTCAGTGTCTAATTAAAATGCACATGATGTATTTATAATATATAAACATATCATCTTTAAATGTCTTTTCAAGAAATGAATGTCCATTTTCAGTAATATCTGCACTGATAAAAAGAAGACATTCCAATGACATTATTTGAGGTCAAACACCAACTATTACCCAAAAAGTAGACCACAAGTCAAAGTACAGAGATCTGAGATCAACTTCATTTTGACTTGTTCCTCTGGGGATTGTATAAATCTCAAAAAGAGATACTTGTGAAATTTTAGAAAACATGAATGTTTTACATAAATCTGAGATATTAAATCAGAAATTTCATTAGATAAACATAGGAAACATGGAGATATATTGCCATATTCTGAATTTCCTATTTTACTTCACCAAGTCCCCTCTCCTCCATATACTACATTCCAAAAAAAAATGATGTTCAGCTCTAGTGTATTCTATGTCATTAATCTATTATATTTGGAAAGCACAGTGCTAATATCACTTCTTTTAGAAAAACAAGCGGGAATATGTTGTCTTGGCACCTTAAGTAAGAGATTAGTAATTTTTATCCTTGCTTATGTGGTATCTGATGAAGATACAAAATACTGGTGCCTGAAAGAGAATTAAATATGTCTTCCTTTTTACAGAGCAATTACTGAATATTGCTTTATGACTAGTACTCTTCTAGTTCCACAAAAGGGTGAGAGACTGTGATCGTTCAACTTAACTGCCAACTTGATTGGCTTGGGAACTACCTAGGGGATTAGTTACACACACTTCTGGGTATGTCTGGGAGGATCAGAGAGGTGTGACCCATAATACCTTGCCAGTTCTTCTCTGGCACTGTTTCCAGCTCTGCTTCGCAGCCATCATGAACTAAGCAGTTTGACTCCATCAAATCCTTCTACCATGATGTTCCTGGGAGCCAGCCAACCACGGACTGAATTCTCTGAAACCATGACCCAAATAAACCCTTCCTCCTTTAAGTTGCAAATGTAAAATACTTGGTTCAGCAACAGGAAAGCTGACTAATACAGAAACTGTGAGTTTTAATATGCATTTCACTTGTGTGCTTTATTTACTTTTAGCATTTGTCAACAACATTTTAGCATGCATTTCAGTATATATTTAAAACTATAATAGAATCAAATATTCTTTTTGGAAGTGGAAATTCTTACTTGGTCATCAGAGTGTCTGAAGAAATTTTACTTCCTCAAGTACTCAACACCTTTTCAACTTCTTTTTTTTTTTTTTTTTTTTTTTTTTTGGTACTGGAGATTGAACTCACCACCTCGTGCCTGCCAGGCAGGTGCTTAAGTCACTGAGCTAAATCCCTGGTCCTATCTTGAGACAGGTTCTCACTCCGCAGTTCAGGCTTGCCTTGAACTCACTTTGTAGCCCAGGCTGGTCTCAAACTCACAACAATCCTCCTGCCTCAGCCACCTGAGTGCTGGGATTAAAGGCATGCACCACCATGCCTGGCTACCTTCTTTCTTACATTTCATTTTTCTACCTAGAAATTGCACTGGATGCCTGGAGATGCAGCAATCTTACTGAGACCCTACAGACGAAAATAAGAACAGTAGTAGAAAAAGAAAAAAAAAACTTTCATTTGCCTGACATAATTTCTGAGCACATATACCAATTCTGGATTATTATATGGAAAAAGATGAGTCTGTTGTTTTTCAGTCACTGGATAGCACAGTATATGTTATTTGCAGCCAAACAAAATGTTTGCACATGGTATTCACAAATAATTAATGATAAACTATGATTTAAATGCTTAAAAAGGAAAACCTATGAGAGGGACTATAATTTATATTAGAAAGTCAGAAAGAAGTTTTATGAAGAAAATAAATGCATACCTCTTGTTCCAACAAAAACCTGGCTCTCCTCCTGCAAACTCTCACATGATGAATGTTTTCTCGTTGATCTTTTGTGTTATCTAGCCTGGAGGTTATACACATGTCCACTTCACTTCTTACTGATACTTCCATACCATTCTCCCTCCATCCTTCCTACAAACCCAGGCTAAGACTCATGTTATCAAACTACACTATTCATTACCACTCTCTAAACTCTTTCTTGTTCAGTATTGATCTTTATTACTTAAGGCTAGAGTTCTTGGCTACTCAAGGTCATGACCGTATCTTAGACATTCTTGGGATGGGAGAGTAATGCTGGGGACAGAACCCCATGGCCTCATGCACCATGCATGCTAGGCAAGACACTTTAACACTGAGATACACCCCCAGCCCATGGGTATTCTTCCAGAATTGCTTCCTTCTCTTTCCTGCACTATGAATTTTCCCCTTCTCTACTGAGTCATTCCCATCAGCATATGACCATGATGTAATTTCTACACAAAGAAAAAAAAAAAAAGACTTTTGGACTTCTTATCCTTTTCCAGTTCCTAACAGATTCTTGGCTGTGCTTTAGAGCAAAATTCCTCCAATAAATTATCTATATTCTATCTACAATATTTCTCCTCCCACTCTCTTGAAGGTACTGAAAATAGTTATGTATTCCTAACATTGCCATGAAGCTCTTTTCTAAATATCTACTTTTTGTTGCTATTTTAACATATAATTTTTACTAAAAAATTCTATTTGTAACTTGTAGTGGTTAGAAAAACATTTTATAAATAGATCTTCTTTCCATCAATTTAAACTCTATTAATTACATAAGTAATCATAATTGTTAAATGCATAACTATCTATCAAGCGTATTTGTGATGATTAACTATAAGACATTTGTGATGACTAACTATAATAAGACATTGTGATCTAATGTGATAAATTCTTTTGAATTTTCTAAGTAAACTATCATATTGTGCAAATAAAGACAGTTTTATTTCTTTCTTTTCAATTTTTCCACTATTTTTTTCTTTTTTTCATCCTACTAACCTGGGTAAGATCTTTGGTGTACTACTCAGTAAAAGTGGTAGTAGTAAATAAGATATTCATTTTAAAAATATCCAGTCAGATTAAGGATAGCCACAACTATATTTTTAATTTATCCATAAAATTACTCTTCACTTAGTATTCTCCATGCCATATCATCTTTAACAAAAGATGTCAAACATATCAAATATTTTACCTCTTTAGAGATGTTTTTGCCTTTTAAACTGTCAGTATACTTATTATCTTGAATAAAATTTGCACCCTCAAATAAACCCAACTCCCTCCCAATGTTTTATCCTTTTTAAGTGTTGCCGGATACCAGATTTCTATATTCTGTCCTAACAACAAAAACATGCTTTTTAAGATCTATATCTCAAGGCTAGCGATTTCTGGGTCCTTAAACTCAAATATGCATAAGTAGCTCATTCACGACAGACAGGAAACTTTTCCTTGGCTTATCCAGGAAGTGGACGCTTATGATGGTGAGGTCAGAAGAAATGTCATTCTGAACTCTTTAGTAAATCACTATGGTCACACTTGTGAGGTATTCCCTTCAAGGGAGAATGGACTGTTCTTTACCAAGAGCTAAAAATCTGAGCAAAAAGGAGAAATACTATGATGAATGGTGTTTCAATAATGGAACGTATGATGGTGAGGGAGGAGAAAGAAAGTCTAGGTCCAGAAAAGTGAATGGCAAAGCTGGGACATGATGGACTAGGGGACCAGGAAGAAAACCTGTGCTTTTGATCATCATCCACGCACTGTAGATGCTGAGCTTATACCCTCAGCCCCAGTAACCTGTGAATTTTATAGCTCATATTATCTCTTGAGTATCTAAAAAGCATCTCCAATGTCCCATAAAACATTCTCATAATGTCCTTGAGAACAGAAACTTGGCTTTTGCAGCACTACTACTTAGAGCAATATCTAGGACAAAGAACCAGTTAAATACATAATCTAATCCTAAACTCTTCAGCAGAAGTCAGTAAAACAATTAAAATTTCCAGCAGCTACAAGACTGTAAGGTTTTGTTGTTCGCCCTGTCAAAAGAAGCTGAGAAAAATGCTAGGTGTAATAAAAAACACACAGTGTATTATAAAAAACATATATTGGAGGGGTACAATGGTGCATGCCTGTAATCTCAGCACTCAGGAGGCTGAGGCAGAAGGTTGATGGGTTCAAAGAGGGCCTGGACTACATAGCAAACAAAAACAAAACAAAAGAAATGTACTTTTTTCTGTTTTTTGTCCCAGGTTCCGAGTACACAGCTCTTAAAATTTAGAATCCATAGCATAATAAAAGTATCTTTTATTATGGGTTGAAGGTATATAGCACAGTGGGAGAGCACAGGTTTAACTAGCACGAGGCCTTAGGTTCAATTTCCTGCGCCCAAAAACTTAGAAGAATTTTTTGTATGCTAATAAAATGACTAGTGGCTGAGAGTCTCTAGATGGGGCCTAGGCACCAAAAAGTGTTAGCAGATGAGAACTTTCAACTTGCCTCATCTTCAGGGGGAGAATAGGAGGTCCAGAGATTGGATTAATCACCAGCGGCCAGATTTTATCACCAGGGTTTTTTTTTTTTTTTTTTTTTTTCGCCTATGATAACCTGCTTTAAATGAAGTATTTGGAAGTCTCTGAACTTGTACATTTTAAAACTGTTATGGGACTTCTAGGAAGATGGTAAAGCAGTAAGCAGCAGAGAAAACAGCCTCCCTGAGAGTCACCGTCCAGATGCTGGGATATACCATCGTGAGGAAGACAAGAAGGAAGTAAGTGGGTCCCCTGGACCCAGGAAGAATCTGAAGTGTGAATTTAAGCCCACAGAGAGAGTAAAAAGAAAAACTTCAATGAACAAGGTGGCAGTAGCTGGCAGCACCTCTGCCCGGAGCCAGACTCAGTGTGCGACAGGAGCTGTCGGAACCTGGGGACACACAGTCACAGTGATGGTGGTGGCTGGCAACCCCAGAGGCCTTTGTTAGATTGATTCCTGTAAAAGACTTCTATGTTGAAAATTACAGTACTCTGAAAAAGGAGATTGAAGAAGGTTAAATAGAAAATGGAGAGATATCCTGTGCTCTTGAGTAAGAAGAACAAATATAGTGACAATGGCCATACTTCCAAAACTATTATACAAATTCGATGCAAACTCAATCAAAATTCTAATAACTTATTTCACAGAATTAGAGAGAACAATCCTAAAATTCATCTGGAACCAGAAGAGACCAAGAATAGCAAAGGCTATCCTGGGTAACAAAGGCAAGACAAGGAGTATCACAATCCCTGACTTGAAATTACACTATAAAGCTATTGTGATAAAAACAGCATGCTACTGGCAAAACAAAAATAAAAACAAAAACAAAAACAGAAAACCAGACTGGAAGATCAATGGAACAGATTAGAAGATGCAGGAAAAACTCCAGACACACTAAGCCACATGATCTTTGACAAAGGTGCTAAACATGTACACTAGAAGAAAGATAGCATCTTTAATAAATGGTGCTGGAAAACCTGGCTCTGCACATGCAGAAGACTAAAGTTGGATGCATATCTTTCACCATGCACTAAACTAAAGTCAAAATGGATCAAAGATCTAAATATTAAAATAGAAACACTAAACCTACTGGAAGACAAAGTAGGTAGAAGTCTTGAAGACATGAGGTAAGCAGAGAGTTCCTGAACAAATCCAAACTGCACAGGAAGTACTTCAAACAATCAACAACTGGAATCTCATGCTATTAAAAAGTTCTTGCATGTCAAAAGAAATCACCAACAGAGGAAAAAGACAGCCCACAGAGTGGGAAAAAATTTTAGCCAATTGCACTTTAGCAAAGCACTTTTATCCAGAACATATAAAGAATTGAAAAAAATCAAGTTCCCCAAATTCAAAGACCCAATACAAAAATGGGCATCAGAGATAAACATGTACTTCTCAAATGAAGAAATACAAATGGCAAATAAATATCTGAAAATATGTTCAACATCATTGGTCATATGAGAAATGCAAAAACAACACTGAGATTCCATCTCACTACGGAAAGAATGGCTATCCTTAAGAAATCAACCAATGAAAAATGCTGGAGGGGCTGTGGGGAAAAAGGAAACCTTCTCCATTGTTGATGGGAGTGCAGACTGGTATAATCATTCTGGAAATCAGAGTGCAGATGCCTATTTGACCCAGCTATTCTCATTCTGGATATTTTCCCAGAAGAATTAAAAACATCATACCACAGAGATATACGTGCAGCCATGTTTATAGCAGCATAATTGGTAACAGTTAGATCTTGGAAACAACCTAAATGCCCATCAACTGAGGAATGGCTAAAAAAGATGTGATATTTTTATACAATGGTGTACTACTCAGCCATAAAGAAGGATAAACCTGAGACTTTTATAAGTAAACAAATGCAACTTGAGAGCATACTCAAATTAGACATGCATGTGTAAACATGGTATTGCCTCACTAGTATGAACAGCTGACAGAAACTATATATATCTAAAAGATAGTTAAGATAGCTATACTACTGATTTCTCTGAGCTCACAGAAGAGAAAGGTTTGTTATAGTATTGCTCAGATGATTAAATGCACATGTTTTGTACTCTGAATAACTGACTTGAAGATAACAATATGCAATGTATAAAGCATTGTTACCCCTCTAATTAACGTGCTCTGAAATTTGTTTTACTTTTTTCTCTTTAAAATTAAAATATATATAACTACTAATATTTGAGAATTAAGAAGGAAGTTATTTATATTTGTTATTTTATTAATTTGTTCTATTAAAATGAGTCTTGTAACTTCAAAAAAGAAAAGAAATTTAATAATCTACTGATTTTAGTCTCATTCTTTGCCTCATATTCAAACTGTATAGTACTATATCTAATTCTGAGTCTTTTCAGAATTGCACAGGGTGATATGCTACTTCCTGGCTTTTCCCTCTGCAAAAAGATGTGATATTTTTATACAATGGTTCCTCTTGTTACAGTTTAATAAGTTAATTGCACCTCATCTATCTGCTTTCCACATTCCAAAGTTTTGTAATTTCTTTCATCTATTGGGTCTCACATTATTTTTCCTAGAAGGTTTGCACCATTTTAGTCCTTTTTTGTTATTTTAATAAGGTTTATGGAGAAAACAGAAATAAGGTACACATTCACTCCAATTATTCAACTAGTATTCACCAAGTTTACATTTTAGTCAAACTAGAATACCACATGGTCCCATCTAACTCCAAATATTTGTATTTTATTATCTTCAAATGCCCCAAAAAACCTTACCTTTAAATACTCAGTTCAAATGCTACAAACATAACATCTTTTCTAATTTCCCAAACTGTAAATAATTTATCTACCTTCTGAATTTTCACAGCATATTACTTATTTCCTGGCATTTAATTAGACCATATGGGCTAAATCTTAATGACTAATGCTTTAAAATCTCTCCCACTGCCCAAATTTATTCACTTCACAAAAATACTTTAAGTTCCATCAAGCAGTGACTTGTTTAGTAAAACCAGTTAACTTTTTAAACACAATCACTCCACTCAGCAAGACAGCAGAACAGTAGGTCACCTACTCACATCCTCCCACAAGAAAAATTCTGTTCCAATCCATAAACAAAAGTCTCTCTGCAGGAGCCTCAGGACACAGGTTAGAGATTGTGAAACCCTAGAGTAGTCCAAGACACAGGAAAGTCATTGTCTTGGTTATTTTTCTCTCATTGCTGAGACAAAAATCCCAACACCCAAAATTAAGGAAGGAAAGGTTTATTTAGCTCACAGTTTGTAGAGGTTTCAACTGGCTCCAAGGCAGGGTGGCATGGCACAGGGGCAACAGATCAAGGCAGCAGAAAACAGCAAAAGCAACAAGAGCAAAAACTGGGAGAACAAGTCTCTTTTTCCTTCCCTATACTGTAAGCAGGCTATACCCCTTGGGTGGGTGTAGCACTCATACCATCTGGGTGCCTTCCGCTCACACAGGTTGACCATGTTTGCAAAGTAAGGACCCTCTGCTGAATCACTTAGTTAAACTTTTGACCTTCTCAAACTCATACAATGAACAACATCCTAGAGCTAGAAAGGCTTGTCCTCTCCACCCTAAGATGTAGAGCTGTTTAGTTACTTAGTTAAGCTTCTAGAGTTCTCAAGTTGACACAACCTATCAACTATAACAGTCACTTTGAGAGAACAGGCCAGAACTGTATCTTGATGGTAGACCTGAACATCATGCTTTGGGAAACAAACCTGCTTCCAAAGGTCTACAGGCCAGTTTGGCTTTGAGCCTGCAACCAAAACCATCTGCCAAAGTCTCCAATACCTTGACCAGATGATTTGTCTGCCCCCTAAAACTGATCCTAATGGTGCATCCAAATTACCCTGTAACTCGGCTCTAGCCCTTTCAGCAGAGATCCAGTTTAGAACCTCTCTTAAAACTGCTAACAGAAGGACCCAAAGGTAGACTGGCCCAAATCTTGAAGCCTGGGTCATCCATGTAAGTCTCCATGAAAGGTCTACGAGCCTATATTCCACAGCAGATTCTGATGGGCCAAGTCTGAGCTCTAGCCTGCGACTACAGGAGAGGTACTGTCCCAGCTTTTCAGGAAACTGCTGCACCAAAACAAGGTAATATGAGAAGGCATAATTATCTGGGCCTGTATGGTAAGCTTCTGGATTTAGGTTCCTAGCCAGCTTTTCAAACAATCCAGATACTCTTCTAAATCTTTCCCAGATCCCTCCACGCCAGAGCACTGTACCAACCTTGGAGAATTGTGGCAAACCTGCACTTTGGAAACCTGTTGTAGAAATGGCTGTAGCAATCATGGGTTCCAACAACAGTCTGCTAGGATAGGCCCACTGAATAAGGCAGAGCACAAAATGCTAGAACGTGGAGACAGAGTAAATACATAATTTTTCAATATGCAGACACTTACATATGTCTACAAGCTTCAAGAATAATCACCAAGCTGACAAAATAAGGTGCCAGTAATGAACTCCAAAACCATAGAGATGTGTAACATCAGATGAGGAATTAAAAACAGATGTGTGAGACGTGTGCCATTAGACAAAGAATTGAAAACAGCTGTGTTAAAAAAGCTCAATCAATTGAGAATGTAGTTCAGTGGTAGTATGTTTTGCCTAATATGTAGAAGGCCCCAGGTTCGATCTCCACTACCAAAAAAAAAAAAAAAGAGAAGCAGACAGAAAGTTTGGTGAACTTCAAGAAAATACAGAAAACCAGTTTGAAAATTAGAAAACAATGAAATAATTTTTTAAAAATTCTGCAGTTGAAAAATGCAAGGAACAAAATTAAAAATGCAACAGAGAACATCAACAGCAGAATTGATCAAGCAGAAGAATCAGTGCGAGTGAAGGCAGGCTATTAGAAAATATAGTCACAGGAGGAAAAAGCTGAACAAAGGAAGCTTATGAAATCTATAGAAAAGCACCAGAAACCAATTATTTGAGTCATTGGAACTCAAGAGGGAGTACAGAAGAAGTAGTAGAAAGCCTTATTCAAATGGTACCAGTAAATATTCCAAACTTGGTGAAAGATACAAATACTCAGACATAGAATGGTCATAAGTAACAAATTTGACATAACTAAATTAAGACTACAGCAAAATACATAATAATCAAACTCTGAACTGTCAAAGAAAAAGAGAAGATTCTGAAACCATCAAGAGAAAAGTAAACAGCATATAAGGGAATGCCAATATACAGACTTCCAAGCAAAAGGTTAGAAAAGGAATAAGATGATATAAACAGAGTGCTGAAGGAAAACATTGCCATTCAACAATACTGTACCCAGCAAATGCTATCCTTCAGAAATGAAGGAGATAAAGACCTCCCAAACAAAAGCTGAGGAATTCAATCTGTTTCATAAGAAATATTAAAGGTAGTTCTTCAAACTAAGGTATAGTTGTTCCTCAAAAAGATAAGTTTTTCACTTTGTTACCTTCTTTCCCTGAAAATAATCAGCCTTGAACACTAGAGATCAAAAATGCCAGCATCAGAAAAACTGGCTTTCTACATGCCAAAGACTAAAACTAGAACCACGTTTATAACCACGCACTAAACTAAAGTCAAAATGCATCAAAGAACTAAATACGAAGACAGAAACACTAAAACTACTGGAAGAAATCTCAAAGGAATTAGAGTAGGCAGACACTTCAGGAACAAAACCCAAACTGCATGGAAAATACTTCCAAGAATCAACAACTTGGATTTCATCTTATTAAAAAGCTTTTGCACATCAAAAGAAATCACAAAAGAGTGAAAAAGATGGACTTCCTGCAAAATGGCCAACCTGATGACTCCGCCGTAGGGAGGCTCCCTGGAATATACCTCCCAAATGCTGGAATACAAAATAATACAATAACAGAAAGAAGGAAAGGGGAGGGAGATGGATCCTCAGGACCTAAGAGGAGTCTAGGATGAGAACTGTAGCCCACGGAAAGAGTAAAAAAAAAAGAAGAAGTAAACAAACAAAGGTGGCGGCGCCTC